>CM053789.1:449334241-449516741 GCA_028749045.1 Cupressus sempervirens
CAAAGTTGTGTCCCAATTCTCTTGCAAGACCCTGCATGTGTGCAATGCTGCCTACACTTCTGCTGACAATTCAATCATGTGGTCTACAATAGAGAAATTATTGTCATGGATGAGGGGTTTTGAATGCACAATATGCTTCTATAGTGGATCCGTATTAAGGAGAATCATATTCTGGATATCTATTAAAGTTAATCTAATTCTAGCTTCTTCTTTGAGTAGTTCTACCTACATATCTATCAAAAACCTAATCCTATTGAAGTTAGTAGAGCTAGAACTGAGGTAAAGCTACAATTGCTATGCAGTTTCCTTTAGATCTTTATCAATTTTAGACAATTTATCTTTTATTTCTTTTGTGAAAATTGTTGTGTCACATAACTTTCCAAAAAGTAATGATACATTAATATAAGAAGTTTCTAGAGACCCAAAATAGTAGATAACTCTACTTGGTGAATGGTAATTTGTTGAGCAATAAATTCTAAAATTTTATTCTCAAACTTCCTCTTAGCATTCTGCAATAGTTTATCCTATCCATCCAAATCTTCACTATATTTTTGGACTGCCTCTGCCAACTGATAAAAAATTGGTTGAAAAGTGTCAACCTCGATACTTAGAGCCTCTACTAGAATGTTTTTGGCATCCTCAATGATTTTGAACTCTTTGTTCTTTTCTTCTCTTAGCTTTCGCTACTTGGCTTTCTTTTGAAGAAGTTCACCAAAGGTTTGCATTTGATCTGGAGTTAGATTTGAGATGTTCCATTTTGGAATGACAATCTCCTCATCAAGAGCTATATCCTCCTCCTTTTCTTTGCTTATACTAAATAATTTTGTGCTTGATTGAGGCGTGGTATCAACTATCCTTGCACTTATTGCTTGTGTACTTTGAATGAAAACAACAGTTGAAATAGTAGGACTTGTTGCAAAAATAGATAATACACTCATTGATATACTGGTGATAGGAATACCTATTGTAGCCAAAACTGATGTAGAGAGTAGAACTTGTAGCTTGGTAGATGAAGGGCTATGCACTATTATCAATGGAGTACTTAGTTGGACTCATGCACGGATTGATTGGATGCTTGTGCTTGTAGGGCTGGTCATAGTCAATCCTATTGAGGCTATCTCTAAGCTTGATGTTATCATTATTTTTCTCGGAGAATGAGGAAGTGAGGCTATAATTGTTGTAGCAATCTTAATTGGGTTAGTTTCCCCAATATCTTGTGCATCCTCCTCGGTAGCCTCTTGCCCCTGATTCTCTTCATCATCTATATTATCAAAATGAGTTACTTATTCATCATCATTCTCTTCATCTTTTTCTTGATCATCATCATCATCGTCCTTGTCACTTATACTAACTGGAAAATCACTTCGTTTGTGTAGAAGATAGACTTTCTTCCATGTATTTGTAGCATTCTTCACAACATGCTCTATGTCATTCAACAAAACAAGACAAGTATTGAATCTTAATGTTAACTTTTCTTCATTTTTATTTAAGGATTCTTTCACTTCCTTGTAATTCAGATTTGGCATACGTTGCCTTAGGGTTTGCTCATTAATATCCTTTGCAGTTTGCATTGCATGTTCCTATCTTGGCTTAATCTTATTCATTAAAGCATTAGAAATTTGCTGATTGAGATGATCAGGTGAGTATTTCCTCTTATCCATCTTAGATATCAATATATCTTCAATCTGCTTCTGCTCATCAACTATTCTAGTCTCATATTTTAATGCTTTGAAGTTTTTTATTCTAGATTCCAATTCCTTCATTCTCTACTCAAATGTGGGTGGAGACATGTTGAAAATTATGTCTCCTCCTTCTTTTTGGAGTATCTTCTTATGAACACAATAGTGGAAGCCTTGGTAGGTTTGGTAATGACTACCTTACCCTTATTCTTTAGTGGCTCCTCTTCCTTTGATTTTTCTTCCTCTATTTCTTCATCTTCACCTTTTCCCTTGGTCGATAGGAAAGTGGAACTTGTTTTCAACTTGGCAATCCTCTTCTTGCCTTTGTTAATTGCCTGAGGGAGCTTGATCTCTAGTTTTAGCCTAGCCTTAGCCTCATCATATGTACTAAAATAGGCTACTTTAGGATCAATTGGTTCATTTACTAATGCCTCAATTATATCCTTTGTTTCATCAATGTTGACCTCATATCCTAGAGGTTTTACCCATGCAATTCTAGGCCTAACTACCTTAATGCACACCATATCACTATCCACCATAAAATAAACATCATCTTTATAATCCTCTACTAGTTTCCTTTGAATTTGGTATCTATTATTCATTTTCTCCTTGAATGCATCAAAATAATTTTCCATGATACTAGTATAATTTTATCCCATCTCAATAATGTATTCATTTATCTGATAAAGTACTGGTACATCTTTCCTCCAAACAATAGTACCATTTGATTGAAAGCATTTCTAAACATAGAATAATAAAGATGTCAAATTCTCTCCATGATTTTTGTTGAATTGATTCAATAGTAACTTGTGAAGGTCAAGAGAAAGGTTATTCTTGACTACCTTGTAAGCCAAGTCTACAGATTCACATGCCACATTGTTTAATCTGTTCAAACTATAGATTTTGTGTGTAATGACATGAATTCATAACTTCAATTCCATGTCAGTGACATTTCTTGTCTTTATTCCACTTTCATCCCACTTGGCTAGGATTTTCTTCCCTAGTTCAACCTAGCCTAGGTTTTTGGTCATTTTAGCTTTTGCCAACTTTGGGAGACCAGTGATCCTGTGGATCATCTTCTTGGTGATCAGAATTGGTTGCTCCAACCATAGCTGACTATTATGCACATGGCTAAAGATAAACCTAATCCATTTTACTTGGAAATCTCATGGCATGTGAGGAATGTGAGTTAAACCTTTAGCCTTGAGATGTTGATGCTCGGGTTTTAATACACCATCAACACGTAACTCCTTCAAACATTCATGTCCATTTCTAGTGTACCAATATCTTGTATAGCACATTGGAAATGAGAATGAATATCATTAATCAACAATACCTTGGGAGGAATTTGAGACTACACTCCACTCAGATCTAGGGTTTTTGTGATGGTAGGTGTTGGCTTGAAATCTGGTGACTTCCATTCTACACCAAGTACCAATGTATCTAAACCTCATTTCACATTGCTACTAGTAGTTGCCATCGTAAATTGGTAGGGTTTGAGAGAATTTAAAATCTTTTGGTAACAATTCACTCAAATTGCTTGAATACTCTTGAAGATCGCTCTACGCAAATAGCTCTTGAAAATTTATGGTAAAAAAGATTTCAAATTCATTCCTTTTATCAAATTTCACCATAAATGCCTAGTACAAATGTTATATCAAATTGACATACTGTCATCCACTTCACTGGCATTGAATACTGGATGGAGTCTCACATGACTTGGTAACCACATAAGACTTAGTTATTCTCGACCTTACTTGGTAGAGTCTGTAACCTAACCTCACTCAATAAGGAAGGTAACTTAGTAGTAACTTGTACCTCTTACTCAACGATCCCTTTGCATCTTGAATGCTGATATGGATCTTTGTCCTATCAAGTGGAATTGTTTTTAGATGTCTTCGTTGGTAGCCTAGTTCTAGTTCTCCTCTAAGAAATCAAGTGGAAATGGTAGAGTCACCCAATTCTTGTTTGACTTGATTATCATTGCTTAGACTTTCATTCTTGGTAGACTTTGAAATCCATTGTTGTCTCATTTACCTTTTAATGTTATCAGCTTTTTCCTTATTTTCGTCTTCAATTCTTCTAGTATTCATATAGTTCTTAGCAAGATGACCAAGTTTTGTACAAATGAAACATCTTTTGGAAGTATCTATTTTCCTCATGTGATGTTTTACACAATTTATTCCAATGTGTCCATATTCTCCAGAGTAATGACATCCGCACCAAGTGTTATAGTCCCAACTGAATATAGCTTTTACATTTGTTCTACTAGATTCAATATCTTGGTTTTGCATTCTGAGTACTTGTGCCTATGCTTCTTACATTTGTAACATTTTCCTTCAAATTTTGGTTTCTCTTTGCATTCATTTGCTCTATGACCATCCTAATTACAATTGTAGCACTTTCCACTTAATTATTCTTTCCCATTGCTCCAACATTTTTTTGAGGTATGACCTATCTTACCACAATGACTGCGAGTGGGTTTATTCTTTTGAGCTCCTTACTTGGATGTTTCACCTTCTTCTATATATCTAATTCTTGCTTTCCCTTTTTATCTAAAGTGACTTTTCTCATTAAACTAATTCATGTCTGCTTGGGATTTCATCATTCTTTCATTCATTTTCCTTTCAATGTTTAGATCATTCTATAACCTTTCATTCTCTGATCTCATATTCATTATTTCTTCATTTGCATTGGTGAGTTGATCAACGAAGTTTTCTTGTTGAAGGGATAGATGCTAAATTTTGTTATTCTTTCCTTCTATCTCTTCTCTTATCTTTTTTTCTCTCTTCCATGAATTCACACAATCTTATTGACTGAATTTCTTGCTCTCTTCTTGGTTTTCTTGCTTCTTCTTGAAGAGTACTATTCTTTTCCAATAGTTCTTTGATTGCTTCATTAGCTTCTTCTGAATTGCTTGAATGGATGCCTTTAATTCTTTCTTCAACATAGAGTCAATCATCCATCTAGATTGCAAGATCTTTTCTTCTTTTTAGGGATTAAGAGAGTTGTTCTTTTGCTTTCTTGAGTTGTCCAATAGCCATTTCAAAATCTAGCTTTTCCTTGTCAAAAGCCTTGTTAGGTCTAAATACCTCCATTGCCTTTGATTTTTACTCAAGCTATTAAACTTTTCATTGAGAACCACAATACTCTGATACCAATTGTTGGAAATATTATGATAGGTTAAGTTACTAAGAGGGGAGGGGTGAATTAATAGCCATCAGAACTTTTATCCTTGATTGACAATTAATCCTTATGTATATTTTGATCTTATTGCATGCATGAGAAAATGAAAATACATGAAAGCATACATAACACTTTAACACAAGATATGGTGACCCAAAAACCTTCGAAATAGAAAGTGAAACTAGGGTGGGGATTATATCCACAAGCTTTAGTACTATAACATAAAATTGGCTTGTTAAGGCTTACAATGATCACTTCTAATGATCTTCCTTGTTAGGAGCAACAAGGACTGTGAGGTCCACCTTGAAAAGGGATTTACAAACATACAATGAAGTATGTACTCAGTAAAGAGATTTACATAGGACTATTAGGTCTACCTTTTTAAAGGATTTGACTAATCAATCCACCTATTAGGATGAAGTAGTAGCTAATCTCTGATCTCGAACTTGGTTTTCTAAATGAGATTCCTTTGAGTGTACAAATCACCTTGTTGTGATAGGTATATCTTTACTACTCCTTATATTGTTATAGCCTTTGTAATTCAATCTTTTGTTCTTCTCTAATGATTACATTACTTCTATTCTATTGTTTGGATGTGATACAATACATTTCATATACATCAATCCAATTACATAATTACAAAGTCAGCCACAATAGGAGTTTACACAAATATTACAAAATCCGCCAAAGTGTAGAAACTTGTGCCATAAAGACTAACTCGATGAGGTTTTAATACTCGACATCCACTGTTAATGCTCAACATCATCATGCTCTTGGTAGTAGTAGAAGTTCAGTCTATACTAATCACTTCTAAGTAATCTTGAACTTGGTCTGCACTGGTGGCTCGACGAATACTATCAAACTTGACATATAAACTGAATCACTTGATTCACAGTACATAGCTTAGTTAATGCTATTACTTTGAGCTCAATATAAATTGAGTCTCTTTCTTAACACTAAGAAGCTTAGTTAACATTATACTCACATCACATCAACTGCAAACTCAGTGAGAACTGCACAACTTGGTTTGCACCGATAAACTTGGCATACACTAAGATGGTCAGTTTACACTGCTGATCATTAGCTCTATAGTAATTGCTTGGTGCAAACTGAAATCTGTCCAAGGGACTCGGTAGTAACAACTAAAATGCTTGGTTAACACGGTTAACTATACAATATGCTCAATATAAACTTACAATCTGAATAAGTGTATGCCACTAATAACAAACATGAATGGAATGTCAACAAGTAACTCATGTTGGATTTGTACCATCTATCAAATATCTTCCATTTGATTATTGTTGAGAAGGAACTTCAAGTAAGTTCAAGTGCTTCTACACACACACACATTATGTATTTGTACCTATTTATGTATGTACACACACACATATATTTGTACATATATGGGTGTGTGTGTGTGTACATACATACATAATTGTACACATATATGTATATCTATAGAGAGTATCTTAATTGGCTATGTATAAATATAAACTCAAATTAGATATGATTCTCAATATGCAGTGATCACACTTTGATAACATCATATTCTTCAAATCATGAGTATTAATCCATTATTCCTATTATCATGAGCCACTTCATCATGTAATATCACTGATTCAGAACAAAGATTCATAAATTTCTAGATGTCGATCATGATTGGGTTCCTTGAAGCATGATAGTATGAATTGCTAGACTATAATGTGGTTATTATAATGGATCATAATCAATGATTAAAAATGATAATCCATAACTAGTGGTTAAGGGTCATCTCATATAGAGACATAACCCTATGGGCCTAAAGTGCATGTAGAATTATATCTCTACATGAGATGTAACCATACAATCTCTATATATACAAAGTGGCATGATTGTTTGGAAAAACATCCGTGAATTCATGTTATTACTAGCAATTTGCTAACATATATTCACCTACAATTAAGAGAAGACAATATCACCATCATTCCTTGGAAGATTTAAATACATGTAAGCTATTAGGAATCATCTTGAACAATGTAAATGCAACTGCTCTGTGATAAATATCATATTTAGAGTAGTCAAACTTATCATCATCTAAATATAATTGATAGAACAAAGTTCTACCTATGATCTCATTTTCCTTAACAATTCAATGATAAAAAAATTTAAAAAATTGATCGGTAAGACAAAGCATATGATTGTTGACACTTAGTCATGTCTTGTGTGTTAAGGAAAAGGCATGCACAAGTACAAATCAAGAGAAGTGATAATAGAAGGATATTCTATGATGTCTTTATAGAGTGGATTTGTGGTAGTAGTTCTTAATAGTATGGGGTGAAAAAATTCTACATGTCAAAATATGATGGGGTAATATTTTTATAGGTTACCTATGCATAAGACTGATTGGTATGACCAATGCAATAAAAGAAAAATAATAATGATGTATTTTCTTAGATAGAGTAACACTAACTTGGAAATTAGAAGAAGGATGTAAGATAGGTGAGAATATTTGAGATCAAGCTTGTGCAGGTTAAACATGTTTTGACTATTTTAGGTAACTGTAAGAGAAGACCTAATGACAATCAAGGAGGTGATAAAAAACATGTTAAGGACATCTAGATATGTGAAGTGAACAAAGTATAAAAGTTGTAAGTTTCAATTTGATTGAAAAGTGAAGATTAAGTGAAAAAAATAGTGAGCGCATCTTAATTGTAACAATTAAACGAAGAAGATAAGTGAGTATGATAGACCTATCAAGAAGTGAATGTAGAGTGTGTATGTGATAATAGAAATTTTGATCATGTTAAGGCAAAAAGATTAAGAGGGCTAAAGCTAGATTATTAGGTGAGGAAAAAGTATCTAACAGATATGTAATGCTAGAAATAGATCATTCAAATTATTGCTACCTAATAGTTCTAGTGAGGGCACTCCCTTAATTGGGGAGACCTTAACTAATATTTTTGTTGTCAATCCTTTAACAAGGTGGAGCTCTCAAGAGGGGCTCTAAATTGTTTAAGAGATTTGTAAAATAATAGACCTTCTTGTACTCTTAATAGTGTATTTATCCCCCTCTTAGTGTCATTTAATTCCAACAATTTGTATTAGAGATAAGGTCCTCAAGAAGATAAGCTTAAACTGTTAAAGGAGAAGATTCTTGAAGATGAAAAGGTATATGTACACGAAATGGTGGAAGAGCACCACCACCATAGAAAACTTTCATAGCTTCTTGGGATGTTAGGAGATCTCCTTTAAACTTAGTTTCAATCTAATGGACCATTTTATTGTAATATATCCATTATAAGGCTAGTTACCAAGGTGGAAAACCTTATAAGCCCCTTCGTCAAGCAAGGTCAACTGATCAAAAAATAAGCTAGGATGTGTTTTTGTATATTCATAGGTCTTTTTGGTTCATTTAGTACTCCTAGGTGGTAGAAAATCTATTTAAGGGGAAAATATCTATAAATTTAGAAAATTTGCAAAAACGTTGCTAATGCAACTTTCGCAACAAAACTTGCATAATGCAAAAAAATGTTATGTTCAGTCAACAAACTGCCACTATGGCTCGTTTGATTTGAAAATAAGTTGGAGACATTGTTTAAATTCTATTTGGTCACATTTGAATCAAATAAAATTAGGTTTTCATGGAATGTAATTTTTAACCATTGAGAAATAAAAGTTGTTGTCAGATTTTGCCGAGTTATGTATATTTTAATGTTGTTTTCAGGGATCAATTGGGTTGAAATGGATGTGTTTTCTATATGGTTAGAAATGGATATGAATAACCTTTCAAATAAACTTGGTTTTAAGTTTTAATGATTCCATATAAGGGAAAAATATCAACCCCTCTATCAAGTGCCTAGGTTTTGTGCAAGGATGAGAATTTCATGCAAAAATGGACCTAACTTGAAATTTCACAATTGGATCTCTTTGACCATTTAGGGAAAGAATATTAGGAAAATTTACTAGATATTATTCTAATAGTGGGAGGCTAGAGGAGGTCAACAACTTTTTTTCTCTAGAAAGTACTAGGCTAAGCATCATTATATGCTTAGTCACAATTTAAAATAATTGAATGTACAGAAGGACTATAGGAGTGGATACAATGAATCTAATGGTGTATCATGTATAGTTCTATGTTCTTTAAACTTCTACAAGTATTAGTTTATCTTTAATATTTGACTAGTGAGCACATCCTTCTTTAAAATATCGTGTCGTTTTCTAACGAGTTTCTCATTTTGTTTAAATCTCAAACATAGTATTCCTTTGATATAGCGGTATTTTGCGATAGAATCCGTGAGACGTTAAAATTACAAGTTTCGATTATACGCTATCATCTTATGAGTGCGAATCAAGTAACGGAAACTTCGCCGTGTAAAAAGATTTGCATAATTTCACACATTTAATTATCATCATTTGACGCACAACTGCAGGCCCACATTATTTCACTTTTTAAAACATTATTGGACTTCAATGGAATTCATCTTTAAAATTTTCTTATTCTTTTCTTATCCCCTCTTCATTCTTGTTGAAATTCCTTTTCTTGTTTCTATTATTTTCAAAAGATTTTGCTTATTCCTTTTCTAAATCAAGGACAATTGTATATGTTTATATTCACCAACAATTAAAGGATGTGTATAATGTTACATTTCAGCATTATAAGTTTCGTAAACTAAGTTCAAAAAGATTATGCTTATTCTTTATTTAAATGAGGCACAAATCTATAATTCAGCATTATATGCTTCTTAAAATAAGTTCAAAAAGATTATGTTTATTCCTTATTTAAATCAAGGACAATTCTATATGTTTATATTTGCAAAAAGTTAAAGATAATTTCATAATGTTATATTTCAGCATTATAAGCTTCTTAGAATAAGTTCAAACAGTTTTTAAAGAAATGAATAGCAATTGTTGATGTCTAGATTGTCTTCATTAAATATTTAAATTTATTTATAGATATTTATTATTTATTTGATTAGTTTGTTAATTTATTTCTCTATTACTTAAAATAAGTATTTTTAAAGACTAAAATTTGATTGAAGTGTCTTTAGATGAAGTTATTGCAATAAATAATACTTTCAACACATGTAAGCATATTTACACTATACATGATTTTGTCCACTAACTTCATCTATTAATGGATTCTAAAATAAAGGATAATGTGACAATGGAAAATATATTTGAGCTATTAAAGGGTTCTTTAATTGACTACAAACATATAGTTGACATGATGATTCCCACAAAGTAGGTGTGTGTAGGAGTGCATGGAGCTTTAGTAATTCAAGGCCACATGAATAGCTTTTCACAAATTTAGAATTTTTTTGTGCACCTTATGTTATTGGCATTCACAATATGACCCATAGAATGAATCATGCTTTTGAAATAGCTAGCAAGTTTTCCTATGTTAAAAAAATGAAGTTTTAATCAAAGAGATCTACAAACACTTATGTCAAAGGTGGAAATGATTCAAATAATTTAAACACATTTTTCAATGACTAACTAATGGGAACAAGATTTTTAAGCATAATAATACTAGATGGATCTCTTCAAATGGACCAATGCATCAAGTTTTTTCTTAAAATGTAGTGATGTTTAGTCTAATGATCTCAAGTGATGACAATAGAGGCACGCCAAAATTTCCTAATCTACTTCGAGGTTAAACAATGTAGAGAACACTCTTTACATTAGCAAGTCTTCTCCCCATGTTGGAGGAAATGAGGGGTATAATGAACAAGGCTAACCACATAGCTACATATAATGCATAATATGCTACTCTACATAGATTGACATGTATGACCCCTATAATCTCTATCAATGTCCACTAACATTTCATGATGAGAAAAAAATTATCAATTGGATGAGACTCACAAATTTAGACAACCCTAATAAATTTTTACAGATCAGTGCAAATGCGAAGGTATGTGCCAATGTATGTAGTTTTGAGATACCAATTCACTAATTTTCTAGGGTTGAGTTTGAGGAACTAGGAAAGACTGAAAAAAGTAAATTATCAAGTGTTACTATGAAAGTCCTTTCCAAGATTTTTGAGCATGTGAATTCGTTTGTGAAGGAAATTGCCTATTAGACCTTTTTTTCATATTAGAAAAAGATTCCCTATAGTAAAACTACTTGACTCTACGTCTTTTGTGTTTCTTCACTATATTGGAGTCTCACCTAAAAGCTTTTTAAAATAAATAACTAACATTGACAAATTATATTTACAAAACCAAACAACTAAATGGAGTAACTATGAATAGAATTTTATATGAATGTTGTTCAATAAAGAATGTTAACATTTGCCATTGATAAGAGGAGATTTGTTGAATGCACTAGTGATAATTTTCCAGTGATGGTAATGTTGGAAATATTATGATGGGCTAAGTTATTGTGAGAGGAGGGATGAATTAGTAACCATTAAAACTTTTATCCTTGATTAGCAATTAATCCTTATGTATATTTTGATCTAATTGCATGCATGAGAAACTTAAAAACATGAAAGCATACATAACACTTTAACACAAGATTTGATGACCCAGAAACCTTCCAAATAGAAAGTAATACTAGGGTGGGTATGATACCCAGAAGCTTTAGTACTACAATATAAAGTTGGCCCATTAAGGCTTATAATGATCACTTTTGATGATTTTTCCTATTAGGAGCAATAATTATTCCTAGGTCCGCCTTGCAAAAGGATTTAAAAACATACAATGAACTAGGCACTTGGTAAAAAAATTTACATAAAACTATTAGGTCCACCTTGTTAAAGGATTTGACTAATCCACCTGTTAGGATGAAGCAGTAGCCAATCTATGATCTAAAACTTGTTTCTCTAAATGAGATTCCTTTGAGTATATTAATCACCTTACTATGATAGGTATACATTTGTTGCTCCTTATACTACCATAGCCTTTGTAATTTTCTCTTTTGTTCTTCTCTAATGATTACATTACTTCTATTCCATTGTTTGTATGTGATATAATGCGTTATATATATATATATATATCAATCCAATTGCATGATTACAAAATCAGACACAATACAAGTTTACACAAATATTACAAAGTCGGTCAAAGTGTAGAAACTTGGATCTTGAAGACTAACTCGGTGAGGTTCTAATACTCAACATCCACTATCAATGCTCATAATCATCATGCACTTGGTAGATGTAGAAGCTTGGTCTATACTGATCACTTCTAAGTAGTCTTGAACTTGGTCTGCATTGGTAACTCGACAAATAGTATGAAACTCGACATATAAATTGAATCACTTGATTCACACTGCATAGTTCAGTTAATACTATGACTTCAAGCTTAGTATAAACTAAATCTCTTGGTTAACACTGAGAATTGTGGTTAACATTAGACTTGCACTACACAAATTGTGAACTCAATAAGCACTACACAACTCAGTCTGCACTAGTAAACTCAACATACACTAAGATTCTTAGTTTAAACTACCGGTCATTAGCTTTGTAGTAACTGCTAGGTGTAAACTAAAATCTATCCAAATTGACTTGGTAGCAACTATAGAACTCCGTAACAATTGAAATGCTTGATTAACACTGTTAACTATACAATATGCTCAGTATAAACTTACAATCTAAATAAGTGTATGTCACTAATAACCAACATGACTACAATATGAACAATCTCCCCCTTTGGCATTAGTGACAAAAATACTTATCAGTCAAACTGAATTATTCATCTCCTTATATCTCCAACTCGGTAGAGTATATTATTTTTGAGAATTTTAAAATTGGTTTTGTAAAGGGTACATTTCTATACATGGTAATGCTCCCCCATACAAAATATATAGTATACTATACATAAATATACATTTTCTACTATCTACAATTTTCTTTCAATTTTCTCACATCTTCTCTCCCTTATATCTTCTTGTTCTCCTTATAGCTTCTCCCCATTATAGCTTCTCTTGTCTTCTCTCCCTCTTTGACATTAATGCCAAAGATTTGTGCTATATGTATTTACATAATAATACCAAAATGAGACAAGAATTTTGAAATTACCTTTATTATTAGGACCAAATTTGTGTCCCAATTCTCTTGCAAGACCCTGCATGTGTGCAATGCTGCCTACACTTCTGCTGACAATTCAATCATGTGGTCTACAATAGAGAAATATTGTCATGGATGAGGGGTTTTGAATGCGCAATATGCTTCTATAGTGGATCCGTATTAGGGAGAATCATATTCTGGATATCTATTAAAGTTAATCTAATTCTAGCTTCTTCTTTGAGTAGTTCTACCTACATATCTATCAAAAACCTAATCCTATTGAAGTGAGTAGAGCTAGAACTGAGGTAAAGCTACAATTGCTATGCACTTTCCTTTAGATCTTTATCAATTTTAGACAATTTATCTTTTATTTCTTTTGTGAAAATTGATGTGTCACATAACTTGCCAAAAAATAATGATACACTAATATAAGAAGTTTCTAGAGACCAAAAATAGTAGATAACTCTACTTGGTGAATTGTAATTTGTTGAGTAATAAATTCTAAAATTTTATTCTCAAACTTCCTCTCAGCATTATGCAATAGTTTATCCTACCCATCCAAATCTTCACTATGTTTTTGGACTGCCTCTGCCAATTGATAAAAAATTGGTTGAGAAGTGTCAACCTCGATACTTAGAGCCTCTACTAGAATTTTTTTGGCATCCTCAATGATTTTGAACTCTTTTTTATTTTCTTCTCTTAGCTTTCGCTACTTGGCTTTCTTTTGAAGAAGTTCACCAAAGGTTTGCATTTGATCTGGAGTTAGATTTGAGACATTCCATTTTGGAATGACAATCTCCTCATCAAGAGCTATATCCTCCTCCTTTTCTTTGCTTGTACTCAATAATTTTGTGCTTGATTGAGGCGTGGTATCGACTATCCTTGCACTTATTGCTTGTGTACTTTGAATGAAAACAACAGTTGAAATAGTAGGACTTGTTGCAAAAATAGATACTACACTCATTGATATATTGGTGATAGGAATACCTATTGTAGCCAAAAATGATGTAGAGAGTAGAACTTGTAGCTTGGTAGATGAAGGGCTATGCACTATTATCAATGGTGTACTTAGTTGGACTAATGCACGGATTGATTGGATGCTTGTGCTTGTAGGGCTGGTCATAGTCAATCCTATTGAGGCTATCTCTAAGCTTGATATTATCATTATTTTTCTTGGAGAATGAGGAAGTGAAGCTATAATTGTTGTAGCAACCTTAACTGGGTTAGTTTCCCCAATATCTTGTGCATCCTCCTCGGTAGCCTCTTGCCCCTAATTCTCTTCATCATCTATATTATCAAAATGAGTTACTTATTCATCATCATTCTCTTCATCTTTTTCTTGATCATCATCATCATCGTCCTTGTCACTTATACTAACTGGAAAATCACTTTGTGTGTGAAGAAGATAGACTTTCTTCCATGTATTTGTAGCATTCTTCACAACATGCTCTATGTCATTCAACAAAACAAGACAAGTATTGAATCTTAATGTTAACTTTTCTTCATTTTTATTTAAGGATTCTTTCACTTCCTTGTCATTCAGATTTGGCATAAGTTTCCTTAGGGTCTTCTCATGAATATCCTTTGCAGTTTGCATTGCATGTTCCCATCTTGGCTTAATCTTATTCATTAAAGCATTAGGAATTTGCTGATTGAGATGATCAGGTGAGTATTTCCTCTTATCCATCTTAGATATCAATATATCTTCAATCTGCTTCTGCTCATCAACTATTGTAGTCTCATATTTTAATGGTTTGAAGTTTGTTATTCTAGATTCCAATTCCTTCATTCTCTACTCAAATGTGGGTGGAGACATGTTGAAAATTATGGCTCCTCCTTCTTTTTGAAGTATCTTCTTATGAACACAATAGTGGAAGTCTTGGTAGGTTTGGTAATGACTACCTTACCCTTATTCTTTAGTGGCTCCTCTTCCTTTGATTTTTCTTCCTCTATTTCTTCATCTTCACCTTTGCCCTTGGTCGATAGGAGAGTGGAACTTGTTTTCAACTTGGCAATCCTCTTCTTGCCTTTGTTAATTGCCTGAGGGAGCTTGATCTCTAGTTTTATCCTAGCCTTAGCCTCATCATATGTACTAAAATAGGCTACTTTAGGATCAATTGGTTCATTTACTAATGCCTCAATTATATCCTTTGTTTCATCAATGTTGACCTCATATCCTAGAGGTTTTACCCATGCAATTCTAGGCCTAACTACCTTAATGCACACCATATCACTATCCACCATAAAATAAACATCATCTTTATAATCCTCTACTAGTTTCCTTTGAATTTGGTATCTATTATTCATTTTCTCCTTGAATGCATCGAAATAATTTTCCATGATACTAGTATAATTTTATCCCATCTCAATAATGTGTTCATTTATCTAATAAAGTACTGGTACATCTTTCCTCCAAACAATAGTACCATTTGATTGAAAGCATTTCTAAACATAGAGTAATAAATATGTAAAATTCTCTCCATGATTTTTGTTGAATTGATTCAATAGTAACTTGTGAAGGTCAAGAGAAAGGTTATTCTTGACTACCTTGTAAGCCAAGTCTACAGATTCACATGCCACATTGTTTAATCTGTTCAAACTATAGATTTTGTGTGTAATGACATGAATTCCAAACTTCAATTCCATGTTAGTGACACTTCTTATCTTCATTCCCCTTTCATCCCACTTGGCTAGGGTTTTCTTCCCTAGTTCAACCTAGCCTAGGTTTTTGGTCATTTTAGCTTTTGCCAACTTTGGGAGACCAGTGATCCTGTGGATCATCTTCTTGGTGATCATAATTGGTTGCTCCAACCATAGCTTACCATTATGCACATGGCTAAAGATAAACCTAATCCATTTTACTTGGAAATCTCATGGCATGTGAGGAATGTGAGTTAAACCTTTAGCCTTGAGATGTTGATGCTCGGGTTTTAATACACCATCAACACGTAACTCCTTCAAACATTCATGTCCATTTCTAGTGTACCAATATCTTGTATAGCACATTGGAAATGAGAATGAATATCATTAATCAACAATACCTTGGGAGGGATTTGGGACTACACTCTACTCAGATCTAGGGTTTTTGTAATGGTAGGTGTTAGCTTGAAATCTGGTGACTTCCATTCTACACCAAGAACCAATGTATCCAAACCTCATTTCACATTGCTACTAGTAGTTGCCATCTTAAATTGGTAGGGTTTGAGAGAATTTAAAAACTTTTGGTAACAATTCACTCAAATTGCTTGAATACTCTTGAAGATTGCTCTATGCAAATAGCTCTTGAAAATTTATGGTAAAAATGATTTCAAATTCATTCCTTTTATCAAATTTCACCATAAATGCCTAGTACAAATGTTATATCAAATTGACATACTGTCATCCACTTCACTAGCATTGAATACTGGATGGAGTCTCACATGACTTGGTAACCACATAAGACTTAGTTATTCTCGACCTTACTTGGTAGAGTCTGTAACCTAACCTCACTCAATAAGGAAGGTAACTTAGTAGTAACTTGTACCTCTTACTCAACAATCTCTTTGCATCTTGAATGTTGATATGGATCTTTGTCCTATCAAGTGGAATTGTTTTTAGATGTCTTCGTTGGTAGCCTAGTTCTAGTTCTCCTCTAAGAAATCAAGTGGAAATGGTAGAGTCACCCAATTCTTGTTTGACTTGATTATCATTGCTTAGACTTTCATTCTTGGTAGACTTTGAAATCCATTGTTGTCTCATTTACCTTTTAATGTTATCAGTTTTTTCCTTATTTTCGTCTTCAATTCTTCTAGTATTCATATAGTTCTTAGCAAGATGACCAAGTTTTGTACAAATGAAACATCTTTTGGCAGTATCTATTTTCCTCATGTGATGTTTTACACAATTTATTCCAATGTGTCCATATTCTCCAGAGTAATGACATCCGCACCAAGTGTTATAGTCCCAACTGAATATAGCTTTTACATTTGTTCTACTAGATTCGATATCTTGGTTTTGCATTCTGATGACTTGTGCCCATGCTTCTTACATTTGTGACATTTTCCTTCAAATTTTGGTTTCTCTTTGCATTCATTTGCTCTATGACCATCCTAATTACAATTGTAGCACTTTCCACTTAATTATTCTTTCCCATTGCTCCAACATTTGTTTGAGGTATGACCTATCTTACCACAATGACTGCGAGTAAGTTTATTCTTTTGAGCTCCTTACTTGGATGTTTCACCTTCTTCTATATATCTAATTCTTGCTTTCCCTTTTTAACTAAAGTGACTTTTCTCATTAAAATAATTCATGTCTGCTTGGGATTTCATCATTCTTTCATTCATTTTCCTTTCAATGTTTAGATCATTCTATAACCTTTCATTCTCTGATCTCATATTCATTATTTCTTCATTTGCATTGGTGAGTTGATCAACGAAGTTTTCTTGTTGAAGGGATAGATGCTAAATTTTGTTATTCTTTCCTTCTATCTCTTCTCTTATCTTTTTTCTCTCTTCCATGAATTCACACAATCTTATTGACTGAATTTCTTGCTCTCTTCTTGGTTTTCTTGCTTCTTCTTGAAGAGTACTATTCTTTTCCAATAGTTCTTTGATTGCTTCATTAGCTTCTTCTGAATTGCTTGAATGGATGCCTTTAATTCTTTCTTCAACATAGAGTCAATCATCCATCTAGATTGCAAGATCTTTTCTTCTTTTTAGGGATTAAGAGAGTTGTTCTTTTGCTTTCTTGAGTTGTCCAATAGCCATTTCAAAATCTAGCTTTTCCTTGTCAACAGCCTTGTTAGGTCTAAATACCTCCATTGCCTTTGATTTTTGCTCAAGCTATTAAACTTTTCATTGAGAACCACAATACTCTGATACCAATTGTTGGAAATATTATGATAGGCTAAGTTACTAAGAGGGGAGGGGTGAATTAGTAGCCATCAGAACTTTTATCCTTGATTAGCAATTAATCCTTATGTATATTTTGATCTTATTGCATGCATGAGAAAATGAAAATACATGAAAGCATACATAACACTTTAACACAAGATTTGGTGACCCAGAAACCTTCCAAATAGAAAGTAAAACTAGGGTGGGGATTATATCCACAAGCTTTAGTACTATAACATAAAATTGGCTTGTTAAGGCTTACAATGATCACTTGTAATGATCTTCCTTGTTAGGAGCAACAAGGACTGTGAGGTCCACCTTGCAAAGGGATTTACAAACATACAATGAAGTATGTACTCAGTAAAGAGATTTACATAGGACTATTAGATCTATCTTGTTAAAGGATTTGACTAATCAATCCACCTATTAGGATGAAGTAGTAGCTAATCTCTGATCTCGAACTTGGTTTTCTGAATGAGATTCCTTTGAGTGTACAAATCACCTTGTTGTGATAGGTATATCTTTACTACTCCTTATATTGTTATAGCCTTTGTAATTCAATCTTTTGTTCTTCTCTAATGATTACATTACTTCTATTCTATTGTTTGGATGTGATACAATACATTTCATATACATCAATCCAATTACATAATTACAAAGTCAACCACAATAGAAGTTTACACAAATATTACAAAATCGGCCAAAGTGTAGAAACTTGTGCCATAAAGACTAACTTTATGAGGTTTTGATACTCGACATCCACTGTTAATGCTCAACATCATCATGCTCTTGGTAGTAGTAGAAGTTCAGTCTATACTAATCACTTCTAAGTAATCTTGAACTTGGTCTACATTGGTGGCTCGGCGAATACTATCAAACTTGACATATAAACTGAATCACTTGATTCACAGTACATAGCTTAGTTAATGTTATTACTTTGAGCTCAATATAAATTGAGTCTCTTTCTTAACACTAAGAAGCTTAGTTAACATTATACTCACATCACATCAACTGCAAACTCAGTGAGAACTGCACAACTTGGTTTGCATTGGTAAACTCAGCATACACTAAGATGGTCAGTTTACACTACTGATCATTAGCTCTATAGTAATTGCTTGGTGCAAACTGAAATCTGTCCAAGAGACTCGTTAGTAACAACTAAAATGCTTGGTTAACACTTTTAACTATACAATATGCTCAATATAAACTTACAATCTGAATAAGTGTATGCCACTAATAACAAACATGAATGGAATGTCAACAAGTAACTCATGTTGGATTTGTACCATCTATCAAATATCTTCCATTTGATTATTGTTGAGAAGGAACTTCAAGTAAGTTCAAGTACTTCTACACACACACATTATGTATTTGTATCTATTTATGTATGTACACACACACATATATTTGTACATATATGGGTGTGTTTGTGTGTGTGTGTGTGTGTGTGTGTGTGTACATACATACATAATTGTACACATATATGCATATCTATAGAGAGTATCTTAATTGGCTATGTATAAATATAAACTCAAATTAGATATGATTCTCAGTATGAAGTGATCACACTTTGATAACATCATATTCTTCAAATCATGAGTATTAATCCATTATTCCTACTATCATGAGCCACTTCATCATGTAATATCACTGATTCAGAACAAAGATTCATAAATTTCTAGATGTCGATCATGATTGGGTTCCTTGAAGCATGATCGTATGAATTGCTGGACTATAATGTGGTTAGTATAATGGATCATAATCAATGATTAAAAATGATAATCCATAACTAGTGGTTAAGGGTCATCTCATATAGAGACATAATCCAATAGATTTAGTTAGAAAAGAATAGAAGAGGAAAGGAAAAAATTACAAGATGGGATCACATAGTGGACAAACTAAAGAAGTTGATCATTCTTGTTGACCATGGGCTTGATTTTTTCAAAAAGATGCAATGGTTAAAGCAAGTGGGAAAATCTATCCAAGAATATATAGAGGATTTTTTCCAAGTCTTTATTAGGATGGAGCATGTGGAAGAAAACAAGGAGAAGGTTAACTATTACCTTAATGGGTTAACACCTAGCATGTAGGAGGACCTAACTTTGATTAGAATGACCAGTATTGAAGAAACATACCAATTTTCCTTGCAAGTTGAGGAGAAGCTCAACAAAAAGTTTGATGAAAGGCAAGAAGGGCATGGTCAAGGAGGAAGGGGCATTGGTAGGTCTTTTGGATGCCAAAATGAGGACTAGAGGAAAATTGAAGATGGGTGTACTAGTCAAAACAAGAGGAATGGAGGTTTCAACAACTCTAGTGATCAAAACTTTGGAGATCAAAGAGGAAGAGGTAGATGAGGTTGACAAGGTTTAGGAAGTGGAGGATTTCATGGTACATGTTTTCATTATAGTCAACAAGGCCATCATGCCTATGAATTCCAACAATGCCAAGGAAGGATAGATAGGAGAGTTGATGGTTAAGTAAGGGTTTCTCATGTGGATGATGACGCTAAGTCATTGCATTCAAAGGACGTAGAAAGTAGAGACATTTTTGTTAACGAGAGGGTCTTTCTGAGTGATGAGACTAAACCTAGACAAAGGAGGATTCTATTTTATACCACATGCAAGTGCGAGGGAAAATATTGTGATTTGATTATTGATGGTGGGAGAACTAACAGCTTTTTGTCAAAAGAAATTATCTCAAAGATAAAGAACAAGAGGGATAAATACTTCCATCCATATTGGATTCACTAGGTGCAGGATCAACATAAGGTCTTGGCTAGTCAACAATGTTTGGTAATTTTTATGATTGGGAATGACCATGATTGGGAGTTGGCCATTTGTTATTGAGAAGGCCATGGTATTATGATAGGCATGCTATACATGATGGTCATGCAAATACTTATTCTCTAATGAAGGATGGAGTTCATCACAAGTTGAAGACCTTGATAAAGGAGTGTTTAAAGGTATGTAGTAGTGTTAGGGTATGTCTTGTTGATTGAAGAAATTTATTGGATGGCATAAAACATCAGCATATGTGTTATGCTTTAATTCATGAGAAGGATAAGTAAGCTAGTAGTAAAGTTCTAGTTGAATTTTTAAGTCTATTAAGTGACTATGGGGATATCATATCTGATAATGTCTCTGAAGGGTTTCCACCTATAGGGAAAATCAATCATCAAATAGATTTAGTCCCTAGAGCTACTTTTCCTATCAAGTCTACTTATAGGATCACTCCTACTAAGATTGAGAAGCTGAATATAAATGTTTACAAGCTATCAAGGAAAGGTCTAATTAGAGAGAGCCTAATTCCATGTGTATTACCTATAGTATTGGCACCAAATAAGGATGGAGAGTGGCGGATATGTATAGACTCTCAAGCTATAAACAATATAACCATCAAGTACTAATTTCCTTTGCCATGGATGGATGATCTTATGGACTACTTGAGTGGAGCTCAATACTTCACAAACATAGATCTCAAGAGTAGTTATCACCACATATAGATATAAGAGGGAGATGAGTGGAAGACTACATTCAAGACCAAGGAGGGTCTATATGAGTGGTTAGTCATGCCCTTTGGACTAACCAATGAGCTAAGCACCTTCATGGGACTTATCAATGAAGTACTAAATATATTTTTGGGAAAATTTGTTCCAGTCTATTTGGATGATATTTATGCTTTTAGTAAGACTTTAGATGAACATTTATTTCAAATTAGTAGTATCCTTTAGAGGTTGAGTTAAGAGAAATTGTTGATGAATTTGAAAGTGTAACTTTGTCAAAAAGGAGTTAGTCTATTTGGGGCTTGTTGTACTAGTTGAAGGTCTCAAAATGGACCCAGAGAAGGTGAATGTCATCCTAGAATGGCCTACTCCAAGGTCTACCATTGAGGTGAGGTCATTCCATGGTTTGGATAGTTTTTATAGGAAGTTCATTAGGAATTTAAGTATTATATGTGCACCCTTAATTGAAACAATGAGAGGGGATAGAAAAGAGTTCAAGTGGACTACAACAACTATAAGGAGTTTTGAGTTGCTGATGAAGAAGGTGACAGAGAAACATGTGTTGGCACTTTCTAATTTTAACAAAGTGTTGTAGGTGGATTACGATGCTAGTGGTAGTGCTATTGGGGTTTTGTTGATCTAAGAGGGTAAGCCTATTGCCTATTTTTCATGAAAAATTGAATGATACAAAGAAGAAGTACTCTATTAATGATAAGGAGTTCTATGTAATAGTTTAGGCCTTAAACAAATGGAGGAACTTTGTTGCCAAAAGAACTTTTCTTGCATACTGATCATCGAGCATTACATTACCTAAAAATCCAAGGTAAATTAAATCATAGACATTTGAAATGGGTAGAGTTTTTGCAGAGCTATACATTTGTATTGAAACATAGAAGTAGATGATCTAATAGGGTTGCATGTACATTAAGTAAGAGACAATTATTGCTAACAAAAATGAAGGTTGAAGTGGTTGGGTTTGATGAACTCAAGAATCTATACCCTAAGGATTTTGATGTTTTAGATGCTTGGAAGGCTTGTAAATAAACCATTACTCTAGATAGCACTAGGTGGTTGGATCACATGATCCAAGATGATATGTTATTCAAAGGAACTCAACTAGTTATTCCAAGGAGTTCAATTAGGGAAAACTTGATCAAGGAGAAACATAGTGGAGGAATGGCAGGACATTTTAGTTGAGATAAAACCATTACCATTGTTAGTGAACATTATTTTTGGCCTCAATTTTCATAGGATGTGAAGAATTTTGTGCAGAGTTGTTGAGTATGTTAGACAACCAAACAAGTTAGTCTAAATAATAGACTCTATCAACCATTACTTGTTCCATCAAAGTCCTTGGAGGACACAAGTATGGATTGTGTTATTAGTTTTCCAAGGACACAAAGGGTAATATTTGTGGTGGTTGATAGGTTCTCCAAGATGGAAAAGTTGATTCCATGCATAAGACTCATGATGTAGTGCATATTGTACATTTGTTTTTCAAAGAGTTAGTGAGGCTACATGGTCTCCCAAAAAGTATTGGTTGTGATAGAGTTACTAAATTTATTAGGTACTTTTGGAGGAATGTGTGGAAGATGTTAAAGATAGAATTGAAGTTTAGTTCTACAAATCATCCGTAGACTGATGGACAAACAAGTGAATAGAAGTTTGGGAAGGTTGTTGAGGTCTTTAGTAGGTGATAAACCCAAGGGATGGGATTTGATTCTACCATGAGTGGAATAATCTTACAATAATTTTGTGAATTGGAGTATTGGTAGATCACCATTCCAAATTATGTATGGGAGTAGTCCAAGGACTACACTAGAGTTGAGGAAGATGGGGTACAGAGAAAGAACTAGTTTCGAGGCAAAAGACTTTGTTGAACATGTCAAGAACCTACATGAAGAGGTGCTTGCAAATATTACCAAGATGAACCTATAGTATAAGGCTAGAGTAGTTCATAAGAGGAGACATAAGGATTTCCATGTTAGGGATCTGGTTATGGTGTACTTGAGAAAGGAACGTATTTTAATGGTCAAATATAACAAGCTGAAGATGAAGAAATTTGGTCCCTATAAGGTTTTGAAGAAACATTATTCAGGAAATGCATATGAAGTAGAGTTCCCTGATGGGATCCATATTTCCCCTATTTTTAATATTGTATACTTAACATATTATCATGAAGATGGTGCTGAGAACAAGTTGATATAGGAGCTATATCTTATTCCTACTTCTGAGAAGGAGGATATTGAAGAAATTATGGATAGTCATGTTGGTCGAAACATCAAAAGCATGCAGTACTATGAGTACCTAGTGAAGTGGAAGGGATAACAATTGGAAGATTTGACTTGGTTATCAAAGATGGATGTTTCTAGTTTGGGTTTTCCTCTACCAACTATAAAGTGTCAAGGTCACTTTTCAATTTACCGTAGCTGTAAGTGGTGTAAGGGAAATCTTATATCACCCAAAAATATTCCTTTCTAGATACCCATTTGGGTCAAATAAGGATCTCAACACGCATAGTTCCACTATTGATTTTTTGGGTTAGCATTTTTTACCACCTTAGGATATGTGCTAGTGTAGAAAATAGGTTATTTTGTAACTGAGCCATAGTTATGATGAGTTAGAGGGTGTAAGTTGAAGGGATAATTTCACTTGTAATTTAAATCATTCCAAAAAAAAGTATTAGGTCAAAAGGCTTTATGGTTTGAAAGTTATTATAGTTTTAAGTTGCTTAGAGACCCCCTAAGAATGCTTCAAAGCCAAATTTGAGGCACTAAACAACCTCATACAGGTCTAAAAAATGGGAGACAATATAATTTTCCCAAAGGGCTATAGAGTGTTTGGAGAGCTTTTTGAAAATTTAAATTATGTTTCATCGATCAGAGTCCTAGATCAAAAGTTATGCCTCTTAGAAGTTGGACTACCATTTCTAAATTGTTCTAACTTTGCACTAACTTCTGATGTGTCTTCTAGAACCTTCTTCTTTGACGGTGGATCGAAAATAGAATATTCTAAAATGTATTCCTAACCCTAAACCTAATTCAGGTTACTTAAGGTCATTTCTTGCCTTGTTAATGTAGTTTTTGTGGAGTTTGGGAGAAGGTACTGTGAGAAGGATTTTTCCTCCAAAATTTGATAACATTGTAAGCCTGTAGGGCATGTAGTTGAGTCTATTTTTGTTGTATTGAATGTAGTAGCATATCATTGCTAATAATAAAATTATCTTTTTCCTACTATGTTTAGTTTATCTTGGGTTGTGTTGGCATCATTAACCTAGAGAAATAATCCTATTTTTTATGGGTTCATTGTGCTTTTGAATACACCTCAACATCAAATGGTATCATAGTCTAGGAGAATCATAGGAAAAATTTATAAGAGATGTCATCATCAAGAGGAAAATATTCCCAAATCATGCCTCAAATGACAAACAAATTCTCAACTTGGTACAAAAGAAGGGGAAAGGAAAAATTAAAGGAAAATCTCAAACCAATATAGAAATCCCTATGAATAACCTCTACTAATATGTTTGAAAGGAAAAAATATGTGAGGGAGGAAAGGACCTTAGAAGAAATGGAAGAAGAAGGGGAGACCCCTGAGCAAAAAGAGGAAGGAATTATTGCACAACAAATGTACCTTGTGATTTTTTTTTAGTCTATGGAAAAGAAGACCACAGAAAGAAAATTAATCTTCTTGTGTCTAGTGGGAAGACAGATCCATATTTAGTTATGGATTGGATTGATGCACTTAAAAAATTCTTTGAATTGAAGCAATCCCTAAGAATGAAAGGGATAAGATGGAAAAATTAAAACTAAAAGGTCTACCATTGACATGGTGAGATTTCATCCTAGGAGAAAGGGCAAAGGAAGGGGGTAGCATGATATCCTATTAGAAGATCATGCCTTCAATAGTCAAAGAGACCTATTTACTAGCTGACTAAAACACATGAGTTTATGGGAAGAGAAAAAAGTCCCAGACAAAAATAAATTGATGTTATTAGTACCAATGAGGAATTCCAAAACTGATTTTGAGGTCTAAAATAATAGAGTGAAAATGTAAGGGTCGCCAAATATCTACATGGCTTGAGGATGAACATACAAGATGAGTTTAACCTTTTTGCACCTGATATTGTTCAAAAATGCTATCAATTAGCATTATAGGTGGAAGCGTAGTAGAGGGGGAAAAAATAACATGGTAATAAGGAGAAAGGAAGGAAGTATTTGAATAATAGAGGTAGAGGAATATTTTTTGGATGGGCTACACATGAAAGATCAAAAGGTGAATAAAGTTATAGATGTGGATATAGGGGTAGAACAAGGTAATAAGGGGAAAGGAAGGAATTATTTCAATAATAGAGGTAGAGGAATATTTTGTGGATGGGCTATGCATCAAAGATCATAAGGTGAAGAAATTTATAGAGGTGGATATAGGGCTAGAAGGCCTTTTGGCTAAGATGGGTAAATAGTGGTCAATTTAAATGATTGAACTTTAATTAACTTGGACATTACACAAATTTATTCAATAGTATTGTCAATATTTATTTAATAATGTAGAAAGAATGGTGTATGATGTATTTACAATCAAATTTTTAGTTAATAAAGTCAAGTTGCATTTCAAACTACTTAAAAATGAATAATCATCATGTTTTCCTACCTTGTATTTTTTTTAACCAAATAGAAATATAAACAAAACAATCAAATTTTACTTTATTAATATTCGAAAAATATTATACATATTTAAACAAAATTTGCTTGGATAGAAATATATAAAGTAGAAATAGTTGAAGAAGAATATGAAGGAAGCTATTATAGACTCTCATTGAAATATTAGAAGAACTATATCACAATTATTATGAAATTAAATGTTATATCATCTTTTAAGTTAGAGATATCAGTTTGATAATTGTAAGAAAAAAAATATTATTTCACTCATTGGAATTTAGTCATATGCATTGATATAGATCACATTCTTCAATGTATTTAGTATATTTTGAGGATTTCTCTAAACATATGAATTCAAGAAATTATAAAAATAAATAATTATTTATCAATTATTAAAAAATAATAATTTTTTAAAAAAATAATAATAATTCCTTTCTGCAAACCATAAAATCAAAATACTAACTAATACTCAAGTAGGTGGATAAACTTTTTCTCTATAAATTGTTTTTGTTATAAAATATTATTGCATAAAATTATTATAATATAAATTGCTACATTAAAAAAATACAATAAATAATTAGCATTCGCAACTATAACAAATGCTATATATAATTATTTGACTTGTAGCTGTTTTCCAATATTTGGTTACTTTGGGTCAGTCCCCATGAAAATTTCTTTTTATCAAACTTTTTTTCATCTAACTAAGAACATTTTTTTGACTTCTTCTTTTCTTTACAACATAAAATCAAACATATTATTGTTTGAAACAAAGAAAAAATAATGAAGTTCAAAATTCTCAAATGATACCCCAAAAAAAACTAAAATAAACTTTTCATCAAACTTTTCTACTTAATTAAGAACATAGTTCATTGTTGTCGCTGCTTCTTTTCACTACACCATGAAACCAAACATATCACTATTTGAAACAAAGAAAAATTAATGAAGTTCAAAATTTTCTTGAGGAAATTGATAAAAAAGATGTTGTGAAGTCCTATTTTATATATGAAAGAACATACCAATAAAGCAATACTAGTATTGTAACACCATCAACTTTTACTACTAATTTATGCTCTACGTGGACAACTAAACTACACACTGCATTTAATATCTAGAATTTGAAAAAAATATCAAGAAACATTTGTATTTTTTACTCTAAAATGAACTAGTTTTAAAGGGCTAGCTGACATTATCGAAAAGAAAGACATGGCATTAACCCATAATAATAGGTGCTAAACAAAGAAGAGACAAAGCCCCTGTATCACCCAGCCAATAAGAACCTTGGCTGAAGAATCATCAACATCTTAAATTAGAGTTATGCATATTAAATTTTAAAAATACTTATTTTTAAAATTATTTCAGAATTATTCATATTAGATTTTAAATATATTTATTTTTAAAATATTTCGTGTTTCCTTATAATATAAAATGATGTTCATTTTTATTATAAACTACATTTTAATATTACAAAACAAATGCCAGAATTAATAAATAAATAAATCAAATTTCTCACCAAATAAAGAACTATTAATTAGCATGATTATCAGCCATGACAGAGACTAGTAAAATATGTCATAGTACTACACAAAGCATGATCTCTTTGACTTAAAAGACTAACAGTGAAGTATCATAGGATTCTTACATTTTCTGATTTTAACGCACCATTCCAAGTGCCCGAGAATTATAAATATAAACAAACTTACTGGCTTCAGGGGTCTTTGAAAATTGATTTGAGTTTCCCTTCGACCATTTTTTCCTTGTCTTGATCATTTTTCAGATTCTGGTCCTCCTCTCTTCTCTCCTCGTCAATTTCCTGGAATGTCCTCTTAATCTTCTTCTCTTGTCTCCTCTTCAACTCATCCTCTTTGGTATTCCTCTGTTCTTCTTCCTTTCTCTTCTCTGCTAAGTAAGAAGGGTCAACTTTTGTGTCCTTCCTCTTATTTACAGCAGTGTCTGACTGCTCTCCGCATCCTAAATGCCCCAGCAAAGCCCACACTTGAGTCAGAAATTCTCCACCGCCAGCAATGCACTCTGCATGGAGCGGAGATTTGTTGTAAGCCGCCACGTAGATCAGCAATTCGCCCCAGTACCGTGACATTATATCCCATCTTTCATCGATTCCTCTCTTTCTTAGTTCTTGAGCTAGATAGATGGAACGTTTTAAATTCTCGTTACCGTCTGCAATGGCTTTAACACTCTCATCGTCCAGGGTCCAAGTCGAAACATCTTCGGGCATTTCAATGATTTTTTCATGCAGGTCTACACAGGCGAGTACTGCAATATCGGCATGAAGAGGCAGAATATTAGGATGTACCAGAATAAGGTAAGCAAAATACCTTGACAGCATCGTCGCATCTTCAAATTTGGCGGGATGAAGGACCTCGTCATCATGTTCACAAATTGATGTGGCGATATGCCACGCAAGAATGGTACCTTCCAGCTGGATGTCCGTCGGGTCCTGGAGCTCGCTGTAGTTCTTTCTAATCAGGAAGTCATCAGGCTCATAAATTCTGTCTCTGCAGATTTGAATATGTAGGTCAGGAGAACATTTATCCTTAAGTATGTCAAAGATCAATGATTTCAGATCATCTCGAATATGCTCTTCTTTTATATGGAGTACTCTGAGGTAGAATGGCACAAGACTCCTGCGCATCCAGGGAGATCTAACTGTGTTCAGCATAAAACGGAAGCTCCACTCACGGGCACCTATCACAGAATATTGACTTATTCTATCCTTCCAATACTTGCTCCACGCCTTGCGAACAAATCCCTGCAGGGTCATAACAAGATTTATCATTCGTACTGTGTACCAGCCACCGCCTCTAGGTTGACTGAAATCTTTGATCTGTTTACAGAAGAGAAACACCATTGTCCAATCGGACAATGCAATTCTGCACAGCTGTATGATTTCTACTGCAAGTGCTACAGAAATAATTACAATTGTAACAGTTGTATGAGCTGGTTTCCTTGTCAGTTGAAAGAATATCAGATAGGCAGCCACCGCCAGAAGACAGCTGTTGAGAACACGGAGCCCTATTCCCATCTTTCGGAAAGCTGTACTCCCCGACTTCGAAAATAGCGCATCATACATGAACTTCAGTTCCATCTCTATAACTCTGAACACGTCTTCAGGCTTCAGACGATTTATGAAAAACCGTCTAGTCTTCTGCAGGAGTGCTTCATGAAAAGACAGGCCAACAAATCTCCGCTTATACATTTTGAATAAAGCATGTGACAAGCAGAGGATGTACTTATCTGTTATTTGACGGCCTTCTTGTTCATATACCTTTTTAATGGTTACTACTCCATTGTCACCCAACAAAGAGTCCCAGGCAGGTCTGTCATCAGGTTTCGGAATCGTCTTTTGATGTAGCTTTTTCTCTCCCATTACCACATAATGGTAATCTTCTTCGTCATGTTTTCCCTCAACCTCCATAAATCTGTATAACGTATTGGTAGAAATTACCATGTGGGTATTGCTGGCGGATCTCAAGGCAAGCGTTCTCTCCACATATTTAGTAGCACCAGCAATGAATAGAAGAATAGAACCGATCAGAAGACGCCCTTCTAATCTGGATACATACACGACATAGGCTGCAATTACAACTTGATAAATCATAATGAAAAAATGTCTTATCCACAGCTCATTGTCAGCAGTAGAGTATGCGGTGATAGTATCAGGTCCTCCCAGATGGATAAGCAGAATAGGAGCCCATAATCCGTAAATATTCATTGTTGTTGTATGGGTCATGAAACCAAGAGAAGATATAGCGACGACATCTGCAGCCAAATAAGCTCCCCACACAACAAATCGCAACACAGGATTTGTTGTAAGATACCTTCGTGCGCCCAAAAAAACAAGGAACAGCTGCAATTGCATGCTGGCTAACATGAAAGCTCTGACCACCCACACAACAGGAATGTGCAACGGCAAGCCTCGAGATGGAGTTGGAGAGCATTGGCAGCTTTCCATTGAAGCCTAACACAGACAAAATAGCTACTAAAGATGGGAGAGAAGCAAGCAGCGCTTGGCATTGGCTACATCGGAAAACATTCTAGACTTGGTGTTTTCTTCATTTTCAACTTTACTATTTTCGAACAAGGTCCCATCCAAACAAATGTAAGTGTCAAGATTACTCCAACGATAAAGAGATTCCTAAAACACTCTTTCCCAAAGACTACGAGTACAAATTTCATACCCTCCACTCTAACCCTACTTTTAGAAAATTGTAACACTCAAGGAACAATAAATACATTATTCTCTAACGCATTTAATATTAGACGAAATTTTAAGCCACAATTTTATGCATTTCATTTTCATCCTTAGGAGAACTCATATCTAATGATGTCTTTAAATTTAAAGCAAGCCATGTCAAAAATAAAGTGATCGCCTGACTAAGAAATTTCAAACTAAACCGAGTACGGAAAGTTTAGAGAATATTGCTTGCAAATTTTCATTTGGAGTTTAAAGAGAGGCTTCGAATTCCATTGGAGTTTTGAGTAGCCTCACTACTCGATGGAATCTAGGTGAAGTTGTGGAATCTCTTCTCCGCGCCTCTGATAATAGTCCAATTATTTGTCATCATTATATTGGATTGAGAAAGTCCTACAGTATGATTAGTATCTACACCTCTAATATGCGGGCACTAACATAGGTGTGGAACTTGATTACTAGCCTTCTGGAGGGAAACAATATACAGAGATGGATGGCGGGAAGGGACTTTAAAAATATCTGATATTCCTTAAGAGAAATCTAGAGGATTTGAAGATTTTAGTAAAAGCATGGCAGATTGGGGAGACTTTCTTACAGGTGCTAGGCTCATGGATATTAAGATTCACGGGGTGGATTCACTTGGTCTAATAGAAACAAGACGAGTAGTCTAATCCTAGTCTAGTTAGATATATGTATTCTCTCTTCCAATTCATCTAGTCTTGTGGACTTATTTCTTACTAGCACCTAAGCACTAGCTCAAATCCCAGTTGCTAGGTTCGAAAGATGGAAAGAAAAGTTGCTTTCACTTTTTCATTTGAAATTATGTGGATTACCCACTCACATTTGAGGAGATTGGTTGAACAATTTCTAAACACACCCATGGCTATTTAGATCGTATCATCAAGATTCGTAAAATAAGTCTTCCTTTGGAAATGTTTTTGCTAAATAAAATCTAAAAAAAAAATGCAGAAAATAGAAAATGACCAAGAAATGTATAGAAAGAAAAGAAACTAAGTAAACAATGGATAGAACTTAGAAGGAAAATAAACTAAGAAAATAACGGATAAAACTTAGGAAACATGAGCAGATCTTTTGTTAGAAAATTTCTAGTAGTGGCTCAACGAGCCAGACAAGAATAAGATGTTTTTTCACCATTGCTACTTCCTGATTGATACTTTGTTTAGAAAGAGGAGGATATTGCTAGCAAAGCAATCAATTTTTTCTTCTAACTAGGGACTAGGGGATAATGTATTCTTTGACTCACAAGGTTTGCTCAATGTTACCCCCTTCCTTATTGATGATAGGAACAATAGGAACCTATCTAGTTGTGTTAATATTCAAGAGGTTGGAGGTGGTTTGTCCTTTGATGCTTCAAAATCTTGAGTCCCTAATGAGTTCACGCCAACTTTCTTCTAGTTGGAAAGTTATTGGGGAATATTCTTTCAATGCAGTTGGGGATTTTATCAAAATGGGAAAAGTGGTATTTAAAAAAGTTAATTATACCTATTTTATTCTTATTTTAATAGTGGATGCTCCTGAATCCATGTCTTATTTTTGCCTATAAGTCTATGTGACATTACACACAATATTCTTTCCAAGATTATAGTCAAAAGACTTAAGGAAGTCTTCGAAAAGATTATTTGTCACAATAAATTTTTTATGGAAGAAAGGCTTTAGATAGGATGATAAAGTTTTCTATTTTTCATGAATGTTTCCCCTAGCGGGATTTTCTTTACTAGAAAGGCTTTAGACAGAATGATCCCCTTTCACCTTATCTAGTTATTTTGGTCGTAGAAGTGATTGGAAGAAATATCGAAAAAATATATATATTCTAATTTCTCAAGAGATGTGTGAGTTGCTTCCCATCTTCAAAATTCCACCCATTAACAATGTGTGAGTTGCTTCCCATCTCCAAAATTCCACCCATTAACAATTTGTTGATTCAATAGTATCATTTTTTGGGAAGCCATATTGTTGAGTGCTACTTTTACACATGTCAACTAATAGGAATTTCAGATGTAAATTCTCCTCAAAGAATATTAAATTACTCTCACGGTTCTATAAGGATATAACTATGTACATTACTCTATTAGAAGAAAAAATGTGAACATTATACAAGGAGGCCTTTGCTAGTTAATAATAATTTGTATCTAAAAATAATGAATCTTAGATGACCATTTTTTTATTGTATCTTTTAATTCTAATGAATATAGATAGGTACCATTGCAATTTAAATTAAGATTTATTATGTATTTTCTAACTTAACTAAATTTATTTAAAAAATCAATAGATGAGAGTTATGAGAATTGAAGCAAGTAAATTGAGTGTAAATCTAATAGATAATTATGAAAGAAATTAAAAAATTTTTTTATTTTTTTATTTTTATATATTCACAAATCATTTTATGCAAATGTTATCATAAAGAAAAATTCATTGAACATGAAAGATTTTGAGAAACTTACCAATTTATGAAGAAACACTACGTACACACATCAGATAAATTCTATTTAAAGATACAAATAGGATGATTTATTCCAATAATTCACCATAATAGCTTAAATACACTGTAATCAATACCAAAATATGAAATCATAATAATGACTTATAGTCAAAATACAATGATCTCTATGAATTTGCATAGATAATTTCGAATAACAACTCATTAAACAACAAAACTCTAGACTATGTCTAGTAGAAATTTGTTAGACTTATGATACATGGTGCATGTTTAAGAATATTTCTAAAGTTTTATACCTCAAATTCCCATTCTAGAATCAATTGGTTGGTTCAAATTCAAGTAGAAAACACATCTCAATGCATGTCCATGCAAGGTAATATATATACATTTATATAGATTTTCAGTGTTGTAATAAAGGAATACATCACAGATGATGGAAATTATAAACTAGCTATCCTTTTTGTCCCCAGTTTGATATAATCCTAAGAATTTGTTTGGAATATTTGTTTTAGAGAAATATGGAAGCAATGTCACTCCTATTTATTTACTCTATCCCACATGGAATCTATGAAAAATTAACACTATTGTAGTCACTAATTATTAATCTCCAATTGTAAACAATTATTAAACTGTTGGAAATAAATTTCTAGCTAATATCGAAAAATGACACAACTGCAACTTCACTTATAAAATACAAAAAGAAATGTGCAACACAATGAACACAATATTTTCAGACAAATTATCCCTGGAAAGACCCCTAAGGGAAAACTAGTTCTATAGATGAGGAATTATATTAAACGTCAGCAAATCAAGAGATACAAAATTCCTTGCCTCTCACTAGTAGAATTCTAACAACCTCCTAATTTCTCCCATTGATGTTCCCCACTACTATTCCAATGCTAACACTATGCCCTTGCTAACACTACAAGACTATTTGCTAATGCTACAAATCTACAAATTCATTTTCTAGCATTGCAAATGTTTCTCCAAACTTCATGTTCTCCAAATGCCGTCGAGATATAAAACAACTTACCAACCCTAACAAAATTAGTTTCTAGTTGCTTCTTAAAGAAGTTAATTATTTAATAAATAATTGTCCTTACTCTAGCCAATTTTTTGGCAAAATAATTATTTACTAAATAATTGCATATGGATGAACAACTGTCCAAGATACGAAAAGTAACACTCCCTCTTAGTGAGGAAGCTATTTTGCATGACACCCAACTTATCTCTAAAGAAGATGAATTTTGTCTTCCCTAATGCCTTAGTCAAAATGTTAGCTACCTACTCCTCTGTAGGTATGTACTGTAGTTAAATAACTCCCCATTGTACACAATCTCTAATGAAGTGATATGTGATGTCTATTTGTTTAGACCTATCATGAAACAATAGATTCTCAAACAACTTAATGCAACTCTGATTATCACAATGTATCACAGTAGTCTCGACCTTCTGACCAAACAAAACTAACAACTTCCAAAGCCATATAGCTTCACATGTCGCCATGCTAGCTGCTATGTATTATGCTTCTATTAGACTTAGAGCCACAGACTTCTGCTTCCTACTAACTCAAGAAACAACTCCTCATCCCAAGCTAAAAGAACACCTTGAAGTGCTCTGTTTGTTTATTGTACTTCCTACCCAATCTACATCAATATAGCCTATCAACCTGATACCTTCACCTCAAACATACCTGATCCCTTACTGAACTGTACCGTGCAAGTAACACAACACATGCTTAGCCACTATCCAATGCATTCTCTTTGGTTCAACTATGAATTGACTAAGAGAGTTAACTGCAAATGCTATATCTAGCCTAGTGTTGACCAAATTCATAAGCAAACCAATCAACTATCTTTATAAAGTGGGGTATACATCCTTCTCCCTGGATGTATCTACCTTCCTCCAAGTTGTGATCATGGGTGTAGACATGGCTTTGCAATCCTCCATCTCGAATTTCTTCAAGATTTGAATGCAATATTTCCCTTGATCAAGGAAAATCTCCCCATCTATCTACCACATTTGCATGCATAGAAAGTAGTGCATAAGTTCCAAATCCTTCATCTTGAACTCTTTTGCAAGCTTCCTCTTGCAATCCACAATGAGCCCTAGTGAACCTGTAAGAAATAGGTCATCCAGATAGAGAACAAGAATGAGAATCTCACCCCCAACCACCAAGTAGTAGAGGTTAGCATCTACTTCACTCTTCAGAAAGCCCATTTTCTACAAGTATGTATCAATGCGCTCATACCATGCTCTAGGAGCCTGCTTGAGTCTGTATAATGCTTTCTTCAATCTACACACATGGGTCCCTTTGTTGTGTACTACAAAGCCATCTGGTTGTTCTATGTATACCTCCTCCTTCAACTCACCATTAAGGAATGTTGTCTTGACATCCATTTGATGGATTTTCCATCCCATTTGTGCTGCAAGTGAAATTATAGCTCGTATAGAAGCATACCTGGCAACTGGGGAAAATGTCTCCTCATAGTCTATTCCCTCCTTCTAAGAGAACTCCTTTTCCACGAACCTCACCTTGTATTTTTCAATGCTACCATCTACAACATGCTTTATCTTATAGGTCCAGCATGATCCAACTACTGCTCTATCTATTTCGTCTAGCAACTACCTCCCACACATCATTCTACATTATTGAGGAATATTCCTCAACCATAGCATCTCTCCATACCTGATGTTCACTAGCTTCCTAATAGCTAGAAAGCTCACTATCTACCAACTTACTAGCTAATGCCACATAGTCATTGAACTTGGCTTGTTGTCTCTACCATCTAGTACTCTTCCTAAGAGCTCCCACAAACTCCTTATTGTCCCTTTGTGTATTTGGAACCTCATGGTTCCTGCTGCCAACTATGGAGGATGAAATATCAACCTCTGATTCCTCTAGATGTGTTTCATATTGCACTTTTTGCTCCATACTCTGTGAATCTTCATTACCCGAGTCTACACTCGTACTGGTAACTATACTTGAGCTTTGTTGCCCTTGACTTGGTCTTGGAGCTTCTGTTGGTTGAACACTTTGATCATCTACTAGAAAATCTATGGATCTTATAATTGCCTTGTCCTCCATGAACTTGACATCACAATTGACAATAATTCTTTTAGTCCCTAGAATGAAAATCCTATATGCCTTTGAGGTTTCATTGTTCCCAATAAAGTACCCCCTCTTTGCAGTCTGATCTAACTTTGTTCGTGTATCTCCAAGAATATGACAATATTCCAAACTACTAAATATCCTGAAGTGACCAACATCTGGCTTCTTCTTTGTGAAAGCCTCCTCTAGTGTCATCATTCCTAGCACCTTGTGTGGAACTCTATTTTGGATGTAGACTATTTTATTACATACCTCTTCCCATAAGTAATGGGGTATATCCTGGTCATGTAGCATAGTTCTTGCTACCTCCAATATAGAATGGTTCTTCCTCTCAGTAACTCCATTCTACTATAGATTGTAAGGAACAGTTCATTCTCTCTTGATTCCTTCTCTAGTATAGAACTCCTAGAAGACATTCCCTTTGTACTCACCTCCATTGTCTAACCAAATAACCTTTATCTACTTTCCTATCAAATTCTCCACAAGAGCCTTGAACTCTTGGAATTGACTGAAAACCTCATCATTAGTCTTCAAGAAGTATATCTAGGTCTTTCGGGAGAAATCATCAATAAAAGTAACATAGTACTCATATTCTCTAAGAGACTTTGTTGACATCAATCCACAAACATCTAAATGTACTAGATCAAAAAACCCTCAAATTTGGTGTCACTTCTTGGAAAATATGCTTTCACAAACTTCCCCAACACACATCCTTTACATACATCATCATGATCTGTGCTCACCTTTGGAACACCTATCACCATCTCACAAAGTAATCTAAGTGATCCATGATGAATATTGCCCATCCTCCTGTGCTAGAGCTCTCCAAGTTCTCTAGGATTACTGCTACTCATGAGTGCCTTAGGAGTATCAAAATGCAGCCTATAAACGTGAGCACTTCTAACTTCAATAGTTATGGGTGATTTCCAATCCTTTTGGTTAATCAACACATTTGTCCCTCTAAAGAGTACATTATACCCCCTATCCTAAAGAATAGATATAGAAATCAAATTCATACCTAATCTTGGCACATACAACACATCATGAAGTGGAATTATCTTTTCATTCTCCCTCTGAAATTGAAGAGTCCCTTTCCCTACTAGGTTGAGTTTGGACAAGTTGTCCATAAAAATCTGGTTGTTGGTTTCCTCCTCCTTGTAACTAGAGAGGTACTCTCTAACTCTTATCATATGAAATGATGCCCCGCTATCTATATACCAAACACACTGTGAGGTTGAGCTAACCATACAAGCTATGAGTGCAAACTCATCTTCCATTCTATTGGAGAGTTCTTCTACACTTGTTGAAGTTGCCACTTGCTTCTTACCCTTCTTCCTCTCTAGGCAATCATTGACATAGTGGCCAAACTTGTGAAATCCAAAGCATTTGACCTTACAAAGGCCCTCCTTCTTCTTCTCACTTTGTGAATTCAATCCTTTGCTAGATCCCTTCTTTGCTTTCCTTTTAGCTACTAGGGCAACATTTTCTTGTTCCACCTGACTTTTCAGATTGTTGTTGGCCCCATTGACAAGACTTAGTCTAAACTCCTCCTAAGTGAAATCACTTCATACTTGATCCCAACTTAGTAAAGTATCCGATCCACTAAAAAATTGAACAAAGACACTCCATTGTTTAGTAAACCTATTTAGGGCTATTCTCACTAGCTCATCATCACTAGGGCTATTTATAACAACTGCTAACTCATCCCTGACAAGTCTAAGCCTGGTGAGATTACTTGTGATGTCTTCTCCTTGGTTCATTTGGGTGTTCTTTAGCTTCTCTCTAAGAATCATCTTCCTATTGGTGGTAGCATTCTGGTACAGATTCAAAATGGCATCACAGATCTTCTTCATTGTATCTAGCTCCAAGATATGTGGAACAATATGATCCTTGATGCCATCAAGGATAATCCTCTTTGCCTTGGCGTAGTCCTTCTTATATGCTACAAGCTATGTTGCATTTTTTGGTATAGGTACAACACTAGTAGCATAATTCTTGATACCATTCTCTTCCAACAATAAAGAAATTTTGGCCTTCTAGACACCAAAATTTGAGGCACCATCCAATCTATCTTGATCTCTCAAATTGACTAAAGCCATCTCAAGGGATTAAAGAAAAATAATAATTTTAAAGAGATCAAAATTTCTTTCGTAGGGAAAAACTCTTCTACCCTCAACAATGCTCTGATACCATGTGAAAAATTAACACTATTGTAGTCACTAATTATTAATCTCTTATCATAAATGATTATTAAATTAATGGAAATAAATTCCCTACTAATATCAAAAAATAACACAACTAAAATTTCACTTATAAAATATGGAAAAAAATATGTAATACAATGAGCACAATCTTTTTGGACAATTTCTCCAAAAATATTTTGTTCTTTGTGTTGTGAATTTCTTTCTGTATTTAATTGGTGAAGTTGCAGTTGTGTTATTTTTTCGATATTAAGTTGTAAGTTTATTTTTGGTAGTTAAATAATCTTTTAAGATAGATGATCAATAATCGGTGACTGCGATAATGATTTTTCACAGAACCTAAGGAACCTAATACCATAGTTAGCAATCTTAGAATGACTCAGCGATTCACTATCCATTTGGTAGTCATCGATTCAAAGTTTAGGATTTTGTATTTTTAACCTACATAGGATAAAATGCAATGTTACCTTAGCCCATTCTTGTAAGAAAGTCTTGATAACTGAACAACATTTTAAGAATGATTGTTAGGGATTTATGGTATGTAGAAGGATCCATTACAAGGAGAGGTTTAACCATATTCATGTTCCATTTAGGATGTATGTTCACAACAACCAAGATAGAAACTATTAAAATGCCAATATAAAAGGCAATGTTGTTGACTGTTAATGTAGGCTTCACATCCAAATTTGTTGTGTATATTATTCTTTGATCTCACATGACATCCATGAAACCATTATTTTATCAAGATAACAATTTTACCATTTAATATAGTAATGTAATGCACATATTTCTTCACTTATGCAATGGAGATTAGTGATGTAATAACAAGAATGGAACCTAGTAAATCTCATTGATGCCCATAGCTCTTTTTGTGTTGCTTCCCAAGATCCTTCCAGCTGCCAACAGCCCTCTTCCAGATTCTTATGTTCTTTTTAGTTTCATAATCATATCTTTTAGTAAGAGATATCTATTAGGATTAAGCACAAACATAAATAACAATTACATGAAAATATAACCGATATCAAAAATATTAAATCACATAGAAGAGAACACAATTCACCAAGATTTAATGTGGTTCACCCAAACCATGGGCTACGTCCACCAAGCAACAAGTCCAATATTATTATGATCTAGTGATTACAACCTGATTACAAATTTTAATCCCTTATAGCTCAATACTATCACAAGAAGCAATTTTCACATCACATATTATGAAATCCTTAAGCTGAAGCCATTTTTTACAATATTTTTGCTACTTTAGGTTATAGTTAATTAAAACATGTCAGCCCAAAATTCTCAATAAAATAGTGCCCATTTTTCCTTTTGTACAATACTTTCCTGATCAATCACCACAAACTAAAAATACCCCTAACCATAACATATCCAATCTAATAACTGACCCAATCTAGTAAATGTGCAACTCAATTTTTATTTTGGCATATATTTGAGAAATGAACAAAAGATAGCTTTTAGTTGTCTATAATATGGCTAATATCTCATTTATATTATCCATTATTTTCTAATTTGTTTGTACAAATAACAAGTAATTATCCTATTAACATTTACACCATTTGATACCTATTACGCTATTAGAATAAGGTAAGGAAAATAAAATAAAGTTTACATATTAAAATTCTCTCACTTTTTTAATGTAATTGAAAGTTGATTGAATCTAATTTCTATTGTAGCAAATCTACCAACACTAATTAATCTATAGGATCTATTCTGACCCCTTCAACATCTATTCAATAATTTCATTATTTAGAGGAATTTCATGAGATAAAACAAAACATGTTTTAGCACAAGTTTATCAATATTTCTTCATTCACATAGTTAGATTTCTATACCAGAATGTGTTATTCATAACTTTTAATCCAAACAACTTATTGTAAAACCCTTTGGTGAAATAGTCTCAAACTCCGCTTGTTAACACATATCCAATGCTAATACCAAGCCAACTATTTGTTTACAAGTTATGGTCTCTACACCACAAACTATTTTCACTGTCATAAATTAGATATGATAGATGTAACCCTTCATAGGGAATCACATATATTTCACAATAAAAAAACACCAATTGATCCCAATCAAATTTAATTTTGAACCTTTGTGAGTCTAGTTTCTAAATATGTAATCCATTCAATATTCCAATTCATAAATCATTGGATGAGCATAAATCTTTTCTTGCAACTCCATTGAAGATATTGAAAAATTAGTTTTCACTAGATAAGATCCATAACTTTCAGATATCTACATAATAATGACTCAAATCAAAAGGAAATGTTTTTATTTTTTTATTTTTTTATTTTAGAGTTCATAATTCGTTCATATGTATCAGTGCCAAACACTACAACATGACCATTGTTACAGAATATTAAATCTGCAAATAAACACTTTCAATAAAGTATTCATAACTACCTTAAAATTGTATGAAATTAACCCAAACCAAAAAGAGAAGGAAGATAATTCATCCTAATATCTAGATATATAAAATATGTAGAGTTTCAATGTTGTAAATATCTGTGCAAGGCTTGGAAAGAGCATAAAAATAGTTAACACCAATCAAAATAGTTAGAAATGTATGCACAAACTTATACCAAAATGTTCTCATTCCTCTCATTATTATTTGGAATGAAATATAGATATTATTTATACTACATCAAGCATTTAGAAACCATCAAAATAACTTAATGACCTTTCATTTTCCTTTTTGAAACATTTCATGAAAATTTGCAATATTACAACTTTGCTATTTTGCACTTTTTTGACAATTTTGACAATTTTTGCTTTCAACCTTACATTATTATTTCAATTGACTCAAATTACTTCACTACATCATGAATGACCAAAATAAAATGAGATTCATGATGATATTATTACTTTGGCCTCCATGTATTCTTGACTTCTTAGGTGCTCCTACACCAATCACAATGTTTCATAGCATTTTAATTGTCTATAAAATTTGCATGTGGTTCTTATAACATTAAGTGATTCATATTGTATAATCAGTTCAATTACCTAGCATATAATTCATTATCAACATTAATATGTATTTTATATCTTCTTATCATTGAAGATTTACCTTTTAGAGGTTAGGGTATAAATAAATTGTAACTTAGATTTTAATCAAAATTTTAGGTCTAAGTGGTGTGTGAGTTGCCAGGTTATCTGACCATCCCCTTCTGGAGAGCTAATCTTCTCTATCCTAACCATATCCTTGTTTCAACATCTATGCAACCACTCAAACACATGCATAATGAATAAGTTAGTATCTATCATGATTTACTAACTGCATAAGTATGACATAAGAAGAAATAATGTTCATAAGATGAGTTAACACTCAATCATCATTAACATACTTATGAAACATCATTAATATAAATTAACCATTAAATCATATTAATTAATTCATCATATAGTTTTATTTAACCAAAAGATTAGGATAATCAACTTTAGTTTTTCTCATAATCAATATTCAAAACAAAGTTTACCAAGTCACAGTAAAAAAGGTCACCATGTATATAGAAAAACTAGGAGTGTTGAAAGGGAGAATGTGGCACATTATTTTCATGTTGTTTTATTGATTTGGTTTATTGAATTTTGGAAATGATATTTGTATATGTTGTAAGAAGGTGAATAGCAATTGACAGAGAGCCCTTCTAAGGAAAGTGACATGTGTATTATCATTTTTAGATGTGTTTATTTTTCTAAAATTTGATCACTACTTAAGTCAATCGAGACAAACTAATATCAGTAAGTGTTGGCTACATAGATTGGATAAGCACCCTATAATTACAAATTAGTAGCTTTTTGTATGATCATGATATTTTTTAATATGATTGTATCTTGAAGTATCTCTTAGTGTTAATTGTATTTAGAATTGAAGCTTCCAATATAAATTTCATGTATCTTAAAATCCATTTCTTGACAAAGGATATGATTTCTAACTATAACCTATGTACTTTTGTTAAACGGTGTCTAAAATTTACTTTTAAAAAAATTGAGACAATATTTACATCTATAATTTTATCAAATTGAAAGTGAATGGTCAACAATGTAAAATCACTATCCAATTCAATGTTACCAAAATTCAATTATTAATTGTTATGGTTATTCATAAATGTCTGATTATAACTACTGCACTATTGACCATGTGTAGGAATCCATTGGAGAAGTGGAATTCATTCTCCACATTGCCCCTAAATTTTTGTGCTTAAAGTTATAGAGTATTCATGTATGAGTGTTGCCACAAAATTGTTTAAATTAAATAATGAGCCATAATTCTATAATTCTAATCAAATAAAAAGGAGAAAAAATAAACTTTAAAGATATTTATTTTTTCTAAAATTAATCTTATTAAATATTTAATATGTTCAAGAAATATTAATTGTTCTCATTTGAATTAAAAATGCAAATTTTCTTATTTAACCTATTATACATTAAAAAATGATAATAATCTCTATTTTCCTTTTCAATGTTTGTGCTAATTGCTTTTTGCCTTCTCAATTCATTTCTCTTCTTGATTGACCTCTATACAATTTTCTTCCTACCAAGATCATTGGTAGAGTAAATGAATAAAGTTAAAACTAGCTACTACATCTTCATTTAACTTACTGATTGATATAATAAGTGGACTATTAGTTTAATCACAATAATTATCTTGTTTCAACCCAACACAATGTATTATATTATATCCTCATAAAGTATTTTTTGCTATTTTTTTTTTTGTAGCTTCATACACTTATCATCTCACCAAAATAGTTAGCTTTTGGAATCGTAGAATTCACATTCATATAAATTTATTCCACTGGTTTCATTTTTCAGTGTAAAGAAGTTCCAAAAATATGTGTGAAATCATGTAATCCTCATGTCTTGTAAATTAGGGTTTCTCTTTTTATAATTTTTCAAAATTTTGTGTTATCCTAGTCATGCCTTGATCTCTATGTTGTTTAAATTTTATTAAATGCTCAAGGTTTGCCATCAACATAGTCTTTAAAATGCCCTAAGTATGTTAAAACCCTAGGTTATATTCAATTTTTCAAAAGGGTTTGCAAAATTCCTAAGTTGTGCTCCTTTACGGTGTTACGGTGATAGGGTTTCCCATGGGAGCATTGATATCTCTTTCTTTTGTTTCTATGGTCACACTTCACTAAATGACATAGAGGTGTAAGGCATTTTGGTTTTCGAGCATAGAGTTGTGTAACTCATAACAATGAAGCGATGGACTTTGAAGCTTCCCAGGTATACAATTCATCTTTGGGTGAAGAGGCATAAAAGGTTTTCATGTATTGTAAGTTTTGACTTACGTTTCCATGATGACAAGTTGAGAAGATGAGAAAAAGTGATTCATTTAGGTACTTCCGGCTATACATTTTCCTTTCAAGCATATGAACGTAATAAGGTTTAAAGTGATCATGTTTTTTGATTTACGGGGTTATGAGTAATGTGTTGAGCGGATGGGTGGAAAGGTGTAGTGGTATGATTTACACACTCACATTTTTTTGAATGACATCAAAATGTAAAGAACCATTGCAGTGTATAAGGTATATCACAAAGATATAAAATGCATTTTATAGTTCTACGCTCAAGGGAAAATCGTAAGAGTGAAGTAAGATTTGATTTCTTCTACGAGCCTTAACTAATTTGGTTTGTGGGAAACTATAAAGCAATATCATAAGGGAGAACATGTTGTGTGGGACCTCATAAATTGCCATTTGGGCCCTAAGAAAAATGAATCAAGTTGTGACATCTCACATATGTCAGATGGGCCCAGCCCACATGGAAGATAACTTAAGTCATCTATTTTGCTTGTGCTTGAATCAATGGTGATGTTTTTCCTGAGATCTAATCTAGGTCATTGATTTGTTGAAGAGAAAAATGTTCCTTAGGCTTCTACATTAACAAGGATACCATGTGAACAAAGAGGTGCTTCATGTCTTCTTCTGTAGATACAAGATTTGTTTAAGCATATGAGCATAAAGGGTAAAATTAGGAATGAGATGATTTCTTTTCGTTGGTATGAAATGTGTTGAAGCGTACACATGTGAGGGTTTGTTTATAGGATTTGAGATCCTACGATGAAAGGGGCTACATAAGAGTGTAAAGGGAATTGGAAAGCCATGCTTAAAGGGCCCTAATGCTTCTACACTTGGAATTTTTTGAAGCATCACCAAATAGACGTAAGGGTTAGCTAGTTGTATCTCCAGAGTCACAACGATTGAAGGGTTTGGACTCAGCATATGAGCAAAAGACTAGTTTAAAAAAAAGATCGGCTAAGGTGTCATGCTAGTTAAGAAAAAAGCACAAATTCACCATAGCCAATTAAAATAAAACATAGAAAGGTACTTTAGGATTGAATTACACAATTGATGTTTTTTGCTAACATCCTACAAAGGTGGTATTAAAACTCGTGCATGCTGAATTTATTAAAGCTAGTAAATTGCATGATTAAACAATAAAGATTTGATTGAATGTTCAAAGTATTTTCCATTTCAAAGAGCTTGTATTTTTTGTTCTAAAAATTCTCTAGGCACCCATAGCTTTGTGAATTTCTATGTTATTTTTGTAGGAGTTTGAGATATGGATTTGTAGAAAAAATGGCTGACATGGATGTTAAAGAGATTCTTGCTAAGGAAGTAGAGGTTGAAGAGGAAGATGACGATGTTGTAAAGGTCACACCAGAAGGGAAGAAGAGGAAAGGTATAGTATAGATTGTAAATAATACTAGAGTCTAAAAGCAAAGCAAGCATGCAAAGGATTGGTTAAAGATACTTCCAGGGTCATCTAATACAATTTCAGTGAATGACCATGTTTTCAAAGACCATTACTTCCTATGCAGGGATGCAAAATGCCCTAAGATTGATTGTTTTAATTTGTTCATGTATTTTTACCAAAATAATACTAAGAACATACCACTATGCAATCCATGGAACAAGAACATGGTGAAACTGATATTCCCAAAGGTATTTATTGATGTGGACTTGTTGAAGGCACTAATAAACTCCTATAATCCAGTCATGAGGTCATTCCATAGACTTAATTGGAGTATTTTGTGTACACTTGACGAGACTTCTTTCATAGAAGATTTTGGTTTGGAGGGGTAGATGGATGTGCCCATTGATATTGATGATTTGGAGGGAAAATTTGGGATAAATAAGACTCATTATCTAAATAATGTAATGCTGCCCCACATCCACTAAAATGTAAAAAAGGCAGAGTAGATACCAAAGAAAGTGTAAGATCACTTGCCACTAAGTAGATTCAAACACTATTTCAAAAATATAGTGTATGGATTACATAAGGTTCTGGGAAGTGATGGAGCAAAGGATTGTGTATATGGCTCCTTGTTTCTAATGGCATGTGATATACAAGACCCTTTCCACAATAGAGAATATGATTATGTGTGTTTCATTATGGATAACATGCACCATCAAATTATCAATGCCAAGAAAGGAGAGATGAAAGGCTTCAAATTTCATCATTACTCATTGTTGATGCACCTAATCCTATATAAGAACATTGGTTACATCAGTCAAGAATTTATTGATCAAATGTCTGATGAAATTTTTGAGTTGTCTATGTAATTATGGACTCACATTTGGGATAAGAATTTTCATTATTCAAATGCAATTGTGTTTTTCAATTTTTTTAGTTTTGTGATCATGAGGATGGTAGATCGTACTTTCTTTAGGGCCCCTAATGTTTTGAAAACATTACTCAAACCTTCCTTTTTGGATGAGAAAATGAAATTAGAACACAATTGGGGTGATATATTTTTGTTTAAAGAGTGTATATTAATGAGGTTTTATGCATGCCAATAGCCTCCCCATATATTACCTAAATATCTTCCTCCTAGGTTAGCTATTGTTAAATTCTTTTGGCAATTTTTACTGATGAACAAAGAGATGATTCCTCCTTCCCTACATAAACCTACATTTGTCAATAGAAGTCTTAAGGTAGGAGATTTTATAATTGGGAAGAATTCCTTTGAGGAATTAAGTGAGTATCTAGGTCAGTATAAGTTTGCTACTAGACCTTACAGAATGCATGACCTAGAAAATTATATAACAAATGAGGTAAAAGCTATTAGGGGTTACATTATGCCTCTTAGGAAACCCATCCCTATAGAGGATTTGATTGCTAATATAGTAGCAACAAGGGAGGCTAATGAGCTACTAGGGAAGTATTGTGAGATCAAAAAAGTAGACGAGGCCTTAAAGAGGGCCAACACAGACTTCAAGGGTTTCTACATAGAGATTCCATATCCTCGCAATTTGAGAAAAATGGGTGAACACTTTGATCATTTCATGGCCCAAATGCCAAGTGATTCAATAGGAGAAGAGGCAAAAATAAACAGAGAACCCCCTGAGCCTAATGTCCAATTGGAAATTGATGTTGAGGAGGAAGAATAGTCATCATCTTCCACATGGGTGGCAAAAGGAAATAAGAGACAAAAAACCATGCACATCCTAGAGAGGGTGGTGAGTAGATCCTTGCAAGTTATGCCAGGAAATGATTTGTATTTTGCTAATATTAGACAAAACTACTTGAAGCAAAGGGCAATAGAGGCAGGAAGAGCCTCAACTAATCTATAAATTGTAGCCTCGAGATTGGATGATAGACTCATCCAATCTGAGAAATTCATGGAAGATGATAGTTTTATTAAATCATTTGAATTTTAAAGTCTTTTTATATAAAATTAAAAAAAATGAGATCACATTGAGCCTTATGCTAGGAGAAGATCTTGAGAAGAACAAAGAGCTAGTGGATAAACTACTAGCATATGATCCAGACAGTGAGACCATGACCCCTACAAAAGCTAGGGAATTGGTGGATAGAAGTGGCATGATTTTAGTGCCAAGATGGGACATAGAAAGGGCCCTTGTACTTGAAAAAATTAGAAGGCAAGACAAGGAAATTAATTATGAAGCCAACAACAGTGAAGGCCTAAAGAGAGGGTCAAATTTTAATATAGATACAAAGACCCTAGCTGTATGGAGTGTTTCCCATGACACCAAGAAAAAAAAAATGAATATAGAGGAGATTGCTCAAGGAAATATGATTGTCTGGACATTGGACAGTACCATAGGCAAAGAGATTTCTAGCTTGGTTAAACACTCTGCACTCATGAATGAGGAAAAGGTGGATCAAATTGAGGATAGGATTGCTACTACATATAATAAATGTTTGGATGTTAGAAATTTTTATGAAGAAGAGCTAAAAACTAGCTATGTGCAAAAACAAAAAATAGAAAAGTTGGAAGGAAAGTTTCAGAGCCTGAAAGAAGAAGTTACATCCCTAAAGGACCAAATCAAAATTGCAATAGAGGCAGAACATGCACATGGAAATGTGGAAGAGGATAGGCACACTATTGAAGCAGAGGCCCAAATAGAGAATATATCCATAGGGGTAATAGTGCCAATGCCTGTGGTAAGTGTAGAAGGAGAGGTTTCTCAATTTGATAGTCCACCAAAAAGATGTGTAATGCTGAATATGTTAAATCATAGGGTAGGTATCTTGAAGAGAATCTATCAAGATGAACATAATGTTTTCACCAACTTACAAGCCACTTAGAAAATCTATAAGGAAGCACTAGGTTGGCTTGACCCTATTTTCCAACAATGGGGACCTTATATGCAATTTTCTAATAGATTGATACCTCTACTAGCTAAGAAGCTAGACCTTCCTGATAAGGTCATTTCTGTTAAAGATGGCATGAATAAAGTGAAGGATTTGTTACAATTCTTTAAATAAAAATTGGCAATTATTCAAAATAAGATGAAAGTGTTGATTAATGGCTTTTATTCCTTAATTCTTTCAATCCTCAATTCTGATAACCAAATAAAATATTGGAATGAGTGGTCTAATTCTTTTGACCATATTGCAAACTTGCCATAGGTGGTATCCATTTTTGAAGGTGATACTAATGAGTTTGATTTTAATGAACTCATTGATACTTTGTTTAAAATTGAAACCAAAATAAATATATTCATCATAGAGGGGAAGGCCATTACTGATGCTAGGTGGCAAAATTCTATTGGTGAGTTGACAACAACCAAAGCATGTGAGTGGCCAACAAAGAGAGAAGTTATTATATGGGAGGAAATCATAGAGATAAAGGCTTTACCAATAGGGGGCAGTTGAAGAAGAGGACAAAATTGAAGATTTGATGCTCTAGTTGTCATGTGCAACTATTTTTACCATTTTCTATTTATGTTATGGTTTCAAAGTATTTTGAGAAGTTTGTTGTTTCCCTCATTGTAAAGTGACACTTGTCAGTTACATTTTCCCTTTGCTTGTTGCAACTTGTGCTTATATAAATGAGATCTCAAGGCATTGTGATGGGTCTAAATTGCTTGGATAATTTTTATTTTCTTTCAAAGAAAAGTATAGTTGGTGATTGCATGAAGAAATAGAAGTCTTTTTGGCCCTTTTTGTGAACATTTGTCTATAACATACTAAACTTTATCATCTTTTAAGTATAGTATTTTGAAATTTTGATGTATAAGGTATGGATATATGACATAAAAATGATAATCAAAATTATATCTAAAGAAGAGTTCATTTTGTGGTAAAAATATTTCTTCATGAATGTTTGATATGGGTAGATCTTCTTGTAGCCGAAGAGATTGCAAAAACTATTAGTTGAATAATTAATGCTTTTCCTTTCTAAATTAATAAATATAAATAAATGTTTGTGGGAACTTTTGTCTGCATTAAATGTTGATCATAGGAATACAAGACAAGATAGAGTTAATAAAAAACAACTGCAAAGGATTAACGTTGAGGAATTGATGGTATTAAAGAAAAACATTATGACAATGTTGCAACTGGAGACCTGGCGGCAAAGTCAGAAGGGAATTATTTTAATGAATAACAAGAGGGACATAATAAAGTGACTAAGTGAGAAAGCAAGCATCAAGTGATCAATTAAACATGCAAAGAACTATTGCAATTTCTTGGATTCCTAGAAGTTGTTTAAGTTAGATAAAATAGTAGATTTAGCATTTGCTATGCTCTATATTTATGCGAATTTAAGGAGATAACTAATGTCTTTGCAGTTGCATGCATGCATAAATCTTAAGCTATAACTGACCATCCTTCATGAGGAAGTTGTAATTATAGGAGTTTTTTATTTCCTTCCTTTTAAATAAGACCTCATATGTATCTATGAGGTTAGGTAGTAAGCAGACTGATAGAGTTGATAGATATCTTGTTTTTCCAAGTTATTGTACTACTACATATTTGAATGTATACATGACTTTGATGAGTTTCTATACTTTCATCTGAATTGATTTTTCCTTCATTATTCCATGGGGGCCCATGTAGAAGGTGGACTTTACTTTAGTAATTAGGAGTTAGACTCAGTTTCCTAAGTTAAGTTTAGAATTGTTGTTACTACAACCACTAGAAATAGAACCAATCATTGTTCTTGCAGCAGTAGGTGCATAGATGTATGGTTAAATAATTAGAAAGCATTTGATAGTTGTCTTTCCTTTGGATAAACTAGATTTCCTTAATGGTTATTGCATTCAAGGTAGTAGTGAATTTTACTAAAAACTAGAGCATATACTTTGTAGACATCATCTCAAGTTCATGCTTCTGGATTGATATTTAATGAAGATTAGCATAGTACTTTGGTAGTAAGGGATGTCCAATCTTGTAACTAAAAAGGTGTTATGTTGGCTTGACAATCAGTCCATTTGATGTAGTTGTTTTGAGTTTTCTTTCAGCTGTGTACTCTCTGATAAAATATAAAAATGACAGAATCAATAAGATATTCTGAGCTTTTCATTGAGTTTCTATTGGTCATTGTATTAGTCTTCTAAAAGGATAATACAAAGAGGTACTTACATTAGATCAATGTCACCAATTTCTATCCCCATTTTATGAGTTTATTTACTTTGAAGTCATTTAAATCAGGTTTAATTGATTGAATGCACTCTGGATGGGTTGTATAATTGTTTTATTATTGTTTTTAATTCAAGGAATTATGTAAATGCTTTAGTAGATTAGTAGAGTTTTTGAGTTTATGAAATGGATAGTTTATAAGAATGGAAATGGATGATTACAATTGACATATTCATTTACAAGTTATTTGAATTAGATTTATTAATCTTTTTCCCAATGGATAAGGCACTGGTCACATAAGTCAGAAGTGGGTAATGTTAAATTTTTCCACTACATATCAGATCAATTATAATATAAAAATCATTTTCATTCCATTTTGTTCAAGGTTATACTTCTAGTCAACACTCATTTATATCTAATTTTTAAGTCTTAGGTAGTTGATATTTCTAGAAATATTTGTAAACCCAAGAAGAATCATGACCAAATCTACTTATGAGGGATGTATATGAATCTGAGTATGTCAAGTAATAGATAAATTGTGTATGTGTTTGAGGATAGAAGATGAGAATCAAAATGAAACTAATATAATTTGAATCATCCCTTAGGTATACCCACCTTGGTCTTGTAGAGCTTAAAGAGTAGAAAACCATCCTTGGTTTTGTTGAAGTTGGATCCAAGTGGTTTGCACATGTAAATGTTAATAGGAAGTGGCTAATACTTAGGTTATGTGAGTATAATCACTTTGGTATTGAACATTTTGTTGTTCAGTAGTGTTAAACACCAACATATTCATAGGAGGCTTTTTAAAACTTTGTTGACAAATGCTATGCTTAACCTTTGTGATTGTTATAATTTCTATTAGTATTAAACTAAACTAATGCTAATAATAAAACCAATAGTTAGCATTTTGAGAAAGTTCACATAAATTTTGTTTAAAATTTCTTATTTGTAATTTTATCAACAAAGCTTCATTTCTATGCAACCTATACAGATAGAGATTCCTTTTTACTATTAGGAAACATTTTATAAGTTTATTAGGATCAAAGGAAGAGACTATGAGATATAGAGGGAAAATATTCCTATTATACAAGGTAATGTTATAGTGAAAAGGGTGGTATATATATAATTCATCATAAATTTCAGCCATAACTTTTTCCAGGTTTGATAAATATTTTTCTTTGAATGGTCTCTTAAAAAGTCTAATGATTCATGTCTTGTTAGATTCTAGCAAGGTACGAAAATTGAAGTGATATCAATTTTCACTCTATACCACTCAAAGTTCATGATAAACTCCTTGCGGAGGATCCTATAGATTGATCAGACTATTAGATGATGTGTATTGAGGAGGATTACTTGTGAGAGATGTTCAAAAATGGGTTCATCAAATATTGTTTGATGGGTAGACCAATTTAATTTGATTATTATATTCATTATGTCACTTAGGTGTTTACATTTGATTTACCTACTTATATAGAATTTTTTTTAATGTACTTAAGAATGTATCAAATTTCTTTGAAAAATAAACCAACCACTACAAACACTATTCATTTCAAGAAATAATAAAAGGTTGAAAACTTAAAATCCATTTTTTAGTAACATGAAGAGCCTTCCTAAGGTCACTCGATGTTTCAGTGGATTGGAGAATGTTAAACAATTATATTAAAAAAAATCATCCAAAGAAAAGAATGAATTTGAGAAAATATCAATAGTTCTTAAAATGAAATCCTCTTGATGTTAATATTTTACTAATTAGTTCTCTCTCTCTCTATGGTAGTTCATTTTGAGGACTCTTCCTTTTTAAATTCTCTCTCTATTTTTTATTTTGATCTTTGTTTGATTAGCTTGTTTTGGTGATTTTTGGAATTTAGATACACTATCTATTTTAAAATTTGTTTATATTAAAATTCTAAACTTGAAGAAGGGGATATTGTCACATTACAAAGCATATAGGTTACCTAGTTTGTTGGGGGGAAAGAGAATTGCATGTTGAAACATCTAAATGAGGAGGAATGTCCTAAGTCCATAAAACCCTATAACATCTCACCAATAAAGAGGAATTACTCATCATTTAGGGATGACACTCTAGTGGTTGCACTTCTAGATATTGTTAAAATATATTACCCTAAGCAAAATAGAAGTAATATTAACATCTTGGATATGGATGGTTGGACTCTCCCCTAGAGGATGTTAAGGGGAGTGTTGGGTGGTCGTTATGCACGAGGTCAATGACAGGAATCCATTGCACAATTCCTCTCTTGAAAAGTTAATCTTTTGGGATTAACTCCAAGGTTCAATATTCATCTTGTGACATACTAAAATCCACTTAGTTGAAGATAAATGTGATTGTTCATGAGGAGGCATTTGCTGGTTTTGTTTTTGGTCTCGGAATGAAGTAAAATTTGTTTGCTATCTAAAAATAACAAACAAAAGAACAATGTTTTTGTATTTTCTATTTTTCAATGAATGCAATGTAACAATGCAACTAAAGTGAGTTTCTATTCTAATATGGGGTTAGCAAAGAAAATAACAAAATTGAAAGCAAATAACATGAAATTGAAAATCCTAATGGACACAAGCTATAGAAAACAACACACAGGGAGTTAAGCTTTCAAAGAAATTGATAGGAAACCAATGGAAATAGAAGCAACACTTCCTAGAATCCACTAATGCAATTGTCAGTGAGAAACTTTAACAATCGTATGATATTTCACCTTTCATCAAATTATAAGGTGACAAAAAATGTGCTTATGTGAGACAAAAGGCTATGTAGGTACAATTTGATGATCTCTTCTCGAGTTAGATACGTCAAAAAAATTTAAAAACTATAGCAAACACTAGAACTAAAAGATCTCAGAACCAGAAACAATGCAATAAACCTTTCACTCAATCACAATCTCATGAACAAAGTTCACAAAATAATGACACATTCAGGCAAGAATCACTACACTCCAAATGCAAGCACCAAAAGCACAATTTTATTGCATAATAACAACAGCCCTCATTACATATTACAATAGGGTATTTATAAGAAATTGTCTCCTCAATTTGTGTTGAGAGTGAGAGATATGCCCATGCAATAAAATTCCTTTTAAACAATAAAAGAAACTAATTATATACAAACTAATTATCTAACTAGTGCTTAGTAGGACTCCATCCATTTTATATTCATTAATTGGATGCACGAGCCCTTTACATGTCAAAAGTAAAGAAAAAATGAAAGAGAAATTAGGAGGAAGCCATTAGTCAAAGTGGAAGTACATGGAGAGGTCAAAAATGGAAGCTAGTCCTTCACTAGGTGTGTGTCAAAGTTAAACTACCATTAGAATGTGTTCCCGATGCATGGAAGGTGCTATTTTTAGAACTGGCAGTTAACTATCAGTGCACCTCTGAATTGCAAACCTATGGACCTATGGAGCTACAGGCCTGTGCACCTATGCACCTATGGAGTTGCGAAAATATTCACCTCGACTGGGTCAAAATCTCAAAATTTTATTAAGTGTCAAAATTTGAAATTTTGGCATCTGGGTTTTGTTCTTGTTCATCCCAAAACTATTTTTGGATGTTTTCCCTTGAATTTCTCTATCATATCAATAATATTAGCCACATTTAGATGATCTGAGGCCTCATATTTGTCTTTCACCTTCTCTCTGTAGTTGTCCATCTCAATTCGAGTCTCTACAAAATCTTTGAGTTTGGTGTCTTACTCTGATAGGGCTTCTTCTATCCTGAATGTTTGTTTGATATCCTCATCACTAGATGCTTCCTCAAAAGTCTTCCTAAAGTTTTCTACCACAACCTCAATAGCCAATAACTTCTCATGTTCATCATCTTAAAAAATATCTAAGTAGGCATTACTATAATGTCTCTCTAGTTCTAGAATTCCCTCTTCTCTTGTATATGCATCAATAAAAACTTGGTACCTTTTCCCTTTTATGGCTTGCAGAGTCTACAAATCCTTGCTCTAGGCCTATATCTCATCCATGATACTAAAATCCTACTTAAAAATTGCTACAATCTTATTCACATTCTCCTATGTAGCACGTAGCAACTTCAAATCCCCTATGATGATTTGGATACTTTTTCCTCAAAGCTTTCTCACCACTCTTGACAAGCCTTCAAAAATAGGTATAATTGTACGCCTCCCCCTTCTCTAAGTATAGTATTTAGAGTTTGCTTAGGGTGTTTAGAATCAAGAGGACCAACAATTTCAGCTAGATATCCCTTTAAGATCTTAACTTACCTTCGAAGTGTTCAAATTTCAATCTCATCTTGCTCCATGTGCTTGTGGATCACTTTGACTCCCATGGTCATCATTTGCTAGGCTAAATCCGATGTAGGCCTTCACAACATAACATCCTTCATCTCATAATCTTCAAGGCTAATGCCTTCTAAACCTATATCTTGAGGAGGGAGAGTCATTTGTACAAATAAATCTTGGTTCTACATGGTGGTGACAAAAATGAATGGTGTCGCCTCATGTAATGGAGACTTAAGTTTGTTCAAAATCTCTGCAATGTCACAAATGTCATCCTCTAATGCATGAAACTGGGGCTTATAGCTCCTCATTATTTCCTTTTGAAACCATCTTGGGATGCATTTCTTTGGGGCCTTGGCTCTTGATGATGAAGGGGTGTGTTCAACTACCTCCTTCCCTTTATCACTCTTACTTCAAGTCATTTTCTATTGTGAGGACTCCCCTTTTGTAGCTTCAACCCTCCTTTGACACTTCACTAGTAGCCCTTTGTTCTAGCTACTCTTCATATGATGGTTCCTTTTGAACCTACTCCTCTTTTGAACTCTAAGGTAGAGGAGTTATTGAACCCTTATCTACCACTATAATCTTTGGTGGAGATGGAGGAGTGAGATTAGAACCCTGTGTACTTGGTGGCATCTGCATCGAGTCTTCCTATTGAAGTTCATGTGTGAGAGTGTCTCTAATCTTATCCCCAACCAACTCTGTACGTATGGGCATAAAATCAAAATGTGACATTGAGAAAATATCACCATCCTCATCATTTTGCTCATCTACATATTGTTGTACTTCATCTTCTAAAGAAGAGAGTTCTAAGGGTTCTACTTGGGTGGATGGTGAAGTACCATAGCATTCTTTCTTCTTAGTAATTCTATGGCTCTTGCTAGTTAGGTTTTTCCATGCTACAAATTTTTTTCTTATTCTTCCTCCTCTAATTCTATTTATTCTTCTTCTTCGTCTCCCTCAAGAATGGTTTTAGAGATAGAAGGATTAGGCACTGACCTTCTAATAATCCTTTGCCATTTCTTCATCTATATCATGATACTTTTATATTTCTTAGAGGTAGAAGGAGAAGCTAGCTCATCATTTCTAGGAGGAATGGAGACTTGTGAAATTTCTCCCTCTTCTAGTTGGCTAAGTACAATGAGAAGTAGTTGAGGTTCATCCTGGACTTGAGTAGCTCTAGTATATTGGGAACCTTGTGGACTCTATTCCTATTGTTGGGGAGGCGCCTATTCTATCGGAATCCTTGGAGGGGAGGTCCTCTTTCTTTAATTCTTTCCCCTCCTCTTAGGAGGGTGACAATATCCAACTAGGCGATCAATCTGGTAGCCTATCTTTGGCCTGATAGGAGACTAGCCTGCAAAGGTAGGAATTGTGACATTCCTTCCTTTACCTCTTTCTAGGCAAGCATGTGCATGGAAGATTATAGTATCAAGAATTGGAGCAAGTGGAAAAGGTTTCTTGATCCAACTCTTTGTCATTTTGATGACATGCCTCGCTCGATGATTAATATCATCCCCTTCTTCCCTATCAAACTTTGCATTTAGAATAGGTCTTTCACCAATTTTATCCATGTTGAATAGGGGGTCTAATAATTCTTGAGAATCTTGTTGCCTTATCTCATTAGGGATGTTCAACTACAGACCCTTTTCTGCTAGATACAAAGTCATCCTACAATAGTCCCTAATGCGGACATTATAGTCATTTGTGGCTTTCATCTAGTGATCCTTAAAAACATCTTTATGATGGAAGTCTTTTCCTACTAGACTCTTCACTTTTCCCACATTGTCAAAGTATGGTGAAGGAGAGTTGTACTCTTCAAGGGGATAGTTCTCCCATTTCCACTCAAATGATAGAATGTCTTATTTCCTCTTCACTTGATCTACTCCAATGACCAATGGCCATGTCCAGCAAGGTCTTCACTATCTCTTTATCTTCTCATAGGCTAACTCAATTTGCTTGGAAATCTCCAATAGCACCAGTTTGTCACATGGGTATCTTGGGAGCTTCTTAGGATTGATGGATGCATTAGCTACCCACGGATATGTGAATGTTTTGAACTGGATGAAGTAGGCTTTGAGAGCTACAACTTGTGCTTTGGCTTCATTAGATAACTTCTTCCCATAATCTCCCTCAATGAATCAAATGATTGCAAAGATGAATGCATCATTCATGATTCTATACTTTTTTCTCTGTGCCAAGAGCTTCTTCTTCACCAGCTGAGGGTAAACTATGTATGGTCAAGCATTGGGGTCATACATATTGCCTCTCATATACAAACTAAGATAGTTTGTTGTCCTTGCTACAAGCAAGTATATCATGTAAGAAATTATATAAAACTTTTTCTTATCCTTCACTATCCTTAGTTGCTTACACAAGTTTTCACTTAGTGTGGTTGCGTAGTCTAATGGTATCTTGGCCTATTTGGTGGTCTCAGTGAAGTTGACCATGAAAGTGCTGAGGTGACCTACTGCAGGTAAACTCATGACTCTACTTAGGACAATGATAGAGTACCTGATATCTTCCTTCATGTATCCTCAGATCATGTCTACTTTTCTGGTTATCCTTTGCTAAGGAGGCTTCTCAATCAGGTAAGAGGACTATATTATGTCAATTGCCTCTTGTTGATGCTCCGTGTACCATCTCTCAACTACTTCATATGAAAACCTAATGAATTGGCCTACTCTCTGAAGATGGAAGACCCTTTCAATGTTCTTAGGTCATAGGTCTAAAACCACCTCTCTGGTGACACTCTTGACTAATCTTTCATCAACAACAAAATTCTATGATAGGGCCATGATTAGCTTGACCAATTGTACTGACATGGGATGTGACTAATCTTTTATTAACAACAAAATTCTATGACAGGGCCATCATTAGCTCAACCAATTGTACTGACATGGGATGTCAAGTTGCATTCACCAATCTGAAACATATCAATGTGAATACCAAGGATGATCTCTCTATAGGCTTGTTGCAAATTCTCATGAATTCTCCTAGATCTATGTGTCTGAGGTCAGTATCTCTTATTTCTGTGTGGTCATCATGAAATCTCAACTTCGAATGTAGACCTTAGAACTTGAACACAACTAGTTTGGGTACCATTCCAGAGGTGGATGCCATTTGATCACCTACATGTTATGCAAGAACAAAACAAATATTAGTTAATAGATAAAAAAAACTTTAAAATGTTCAATTGAAGTCTAAATGAGCATTAAAAAAAAGTCCATTTGGTCTATTTCATCTCTTTTATTACTTTTTTTTTGTTAATTTTTATTTCCAAATTTCAAATTTTATTTTTCCTTTTCGTTTTAATTTTTTAAAATTATTTTAAATTTATTTTTGGAATTTTAAATAATTTTTTTTTTTTTTTTTTAAATTAAAATAAATCAAAATTAAAAAAATGCGTGTGTGTGCCATGAGCATGAGAAGTGCACCGTGGGTGTGATAAACATGGTTATGGTTTATTGCGATGCCAAAGTGGATGAGGATGTGTAGTGCCATAGTGGGGCATGGGCATGTGAAATCATTGTGAGGCACACAGTGCTAAAGTGGGGGGATCGAAGATGCTTTTTTGTTGATGAGCATTGCAGTGCACATGAAGCAGCACCTGACGCAAGGTTATATACGTAGCACAGCATGCGGGAAGTGGTGCCCGATACCAAGTTATATGAGCGGTGTGGCATACATGAAGCAACGCCCAACAACAAGTTAAATGAGCAGTGTAGTGTGTGTGAAGCAACGCCCAACACTAAGTTATATGAGTGGCATGGCGCACATGAAGTTTCACCTAGTGCCAAGTTATATGAGCAACGTGAAGCAGTGCCTAACACCAAGTTAAATGAGTGGTGCAATACATAAAGGTAGAAGAGGTAGTTTAAAACATTATGTCAAGCGTGCCAAAGAAACTTAACAAATGAAAAAAAGTGTGAATGAAAAGAAATGGAGGGAGGGGAGGTTTTATAACCCCCCCACACACCCCCCCACGTCGGGCCAAGTGTGTGCCAATGCACGTGATTACATTTTTTTGACTTTTAAAAAAAAATCACTCTTTTCTAATTTTTTTAAAAAAATAATTTTTGGCAACTCTAACACTTTTAACTCTAACAATGTGCTTCTGACTCTCAAACTATGAGTCTAGGAGTCAAAAGAAATGTAGGGGTTCCCACAACAAATAGCCTTGAGAAAAGAAAGAAATGACCAAGGTATTTCTTCATCAGAAAACATTCCTCCAATGTGTGTCAAACACCAACCAAACTTTGAACATCTCGAGTGTCTCTTGAATGATTTTACAATCAAAATCTCAAGATTCAAACCCTTCAAACTTAGTGTATGCATTGAGCATGCATTCCCTTTGATGCCTCTATTAAAGTTTTCTAAGAACTTGACACAATCTTCCACTTCTCTCAAATCATTCATTTGGAATCTCTATAAAAGCTTTTCATTAATCAATTGGTTGACTAGATGAGAGAATTAGTTTGAGGGCTCTTGGTGAGATACCACACTTTTTTAATTTCTTGGCCATTTGAATATTTTCTCCATGTAATTCAGAATTTTACTTTTGATGAGGCAATATTTTGAATACAAGATACTCTATTTTGAGAACATATCTTATGTCATTTTAGATCTTTAGAATCCTTCAGTCTTAACACCGTACTAACTTTTTTGTTTTATTTTTTTCTCTGTATCCTAACTACACTTAGACTATATAGTTATAATATTAGTGTCATTTCTTGGATTCAATCTCTTATGAACACCCCTTGCATTCCTCTTTTAGAACTTTTAGAAAGTCTCACGCCAAACAATGATCTTAGCAACCTCTTGTGGAGACCCCTCCTATTTGAACCAGTTGAAGTTTGGATCATCCCTCATAATTTTTTACTTCAATTTAACAACACCTAAAACCATCAAACTTTTAAATTTTCAATGTGTTGAGAACTTTTTGGTCTAGGTTTCTAATTCTTGAACCGAAAATCTCCCATTTCCATGAGAATTGTTAGTTGCTCGATTGGTATAAGACACACAATCATCAAAATATTTTGACAAAGAAATACCTCCTCCTGAAATGAGAACCAAAGAGTGGTTAGTAGAATCTTGAGAGAAAATCTTGAGTACACCTTACCCCTTAAGACTAACACAACTTTGAAAGGAAACACATGGCTGAAAGCAAACTAAATGCAGAAATAAAATCTAAAAATCTAAACTAAATGCAAAAATAAAATCTAAAGGTTTTTTTTTTTTTTTTTTTTTTTGTCTTTTATCTTTTAGGCTTCAAAATAATAAGGGAAAAAATTCCCCCTGTAAGGAACTAAGCCTAAAAGTGATTTCTTCCAAAAAATTTATGATTTGATAAGGGCCTGTACACAAGCGTTGAAACTTGGTATGGTTGCTCGACTTTTCTTTCACCTTATCCTAGAGTAGAACAAGGTTAAAATCCTAAATGATTTGATTGTGGCTTTCTTGTCAAATCATATTTTCATAACTGCCTAATGTTTAGCCATGTACTCCAATGCAACTCTCTATTTCTCATCCATCTTTGAAAGATTCATCAATCTAATTTGTACTTTGTCAGCATCTTCAGCATATCCACTCATGAATTTCAAAATTAGAATCTTGAGATTAAGTGGGAACACTAGTTCTTGTCCATAAACAAGCAAATATGGGGAAGTCCCCAAGGCATTTTTGACTCTCATTTGATTTGTCCATAGGGCATATTTGAGTTGCATATGGCAATTCCTAAGATTCTCCTTTAATAATCGTCTTATTACTGTGATCAAATTCTTACTTGTAGATTCTGCTACCCCATTTTCTTATGGGTAGTAATTTGAAGAGAACTTAATAATGACTTTATTCTGAAATTCCCACTAGGTTAAGAATGTAGATGCGAAGGTAGGCCCATTAGCACACATCAAAGTGAATGGTATTCTGAATTTGGTAACAATATGTTCCTCTGAACAATCTATCACCACCTTAGTAGTGCAATTTTTGAACATCTCTACCTCCATCCACCATGTACAATAATCCATAGCTATGAGAATATACACATGTGTAGTAGATAATGGTGGATTGACAAGGCCAATAAAATCTAGCCCCCACTTTGCAAAAGGGCGCACCTCATACACTAGTTGTAATGGCATTGTTGGATCCTCTCTCTCTTAGAACTGGTTTGACATATATAACAAGAAATTACATGTTTGTAAGTGGGTATGTGCAAGATCATGGTGTGCCAAAAAGTGGCGATGTGAAAAAAATAGAGTTTGAAGATGTCTAAAAGCACTTCAAAATTCGCTCTGACTTTTTTCAACCTATCTTGGTACCAAACCTGGAAGGGAAGGCTGACCCTTATCGGATATCCGATTGCAAATTGGAATTCGATTTGATATCGAATATTTGATATTATTGGATATCCAAAAACATATGGGATATCTAATTTATATGATAATAATATAAAAAATATTACTTATAATAGTATAATATAATAAAATACATTATAATATAATATAATATTAAATTATATTAAATTTAATTAAATACATTATAATATTATATTATATTATAATACATAATATATTATAATATTTAAATACATTATAATATAATAATATAACATAATTTAAAATATAGTATAATATATCATATGTTATGTAAAATGATTTGGATTATAAAAAATATTAGATTTTTGATATCGGATATTCGATATTATATTAGATATCTGATTCAATATCAGATATCTAATACAATATCGGATATCTGATATTTGTCAGCACTTATAAAAAACATAGACCCTCGCAGCTTGTATATTTCGTGTTTTGAGGCCAGTCACGACCGATATCGGCTTATATATTAGATATTGGACTTTAGATCAGATATCAGATATACAAGTTTTTTTTTTTAATTCATTTTTAATCTAAATTAAATAGATTTTGGCATAATTTTGTTTATTTTAGTTGAATCTAGGGTTTTTTTGAAAGAATTGGTTAAAATTAAGGTTTTTTTTTTAATATATATTAGGTTTTGCAATTCAATAGGAATGGCTAATCAGAATGATGAAACTGAGGCACAAAATAATATTCCTCATAACCCCCCACCAAATGATCCAATACCCCCTCAAAACCATCCACCAAATGATCCTCTACCCCCTCAAAACCCTCCTTGAATTGAAGATTTGATAAATGAGAATCTCATCGAGTTGAGAGGTTTGCATAGAACATATAATAATATGCCCACATTGGCTCCTGTGGTATCCACATTAAACACCATAGTGGATAACATTGAAACCCTTACAAACCAACAAAATGTCGCTCTTCATTGGTGTGATGAAATGCACACGATGTTTGATGATGGTTTGGACTATGATGAGATTGCATCCCTCAACATAAGCAAAGAAGTTTTGGCTAGCCTTTTTGCAAACCCAAAAATAGGTTTACCAGTCGACCCAAACAATCCAAATTATCCATTAAATGGTGCACAAATGATGTCATACCTGAAATTTTTTGGGATCATTGGTGGATGGTCTTTGATATCCCTCCACATGGCAATTTAGACATACCATTTGATTTCCTTAGAAAATTATATGTAGAATTTGTGTTGAAACTTAAGGTGAACTATTGGAGCATGAAGCCCAACATGGGCTTAGGACTAGGAGCTCCTTAGGATAGACCCTCTTCCTAGTAGAAGAAAGCTAGCACTTTTTTCTACCCCACTGATATCTCCCCTCCTCCTTGAATGCAGCATCTAGATATTATGACAGAGGCTAGCTCTTAGACCATTGGAGCCATTCATAGGCTGAGTAGCCTAATGATATCTCAGGCTAGGTCAATCCTACCTCCTTGTGTTGATGATGTTGGTGCCAATTCATCATCAGCTAGCTCATCACACATTTGTGTGCCTTGCACTTGCATTACATGCAAGAATATTTTCCTGGGTCCCATAGGTGATCTTCCTGAGTATCATTTTGTATTAGGTGAGGATACACTAGACACACATGCAGAGGCTATAGACCTTGATGCAAGAGAGGAGAGGAAAGCCTCTGCATGGACTCCTTCAGTTTTGGTACGTGTATACATTTTTTTTGTTATGACATATGTGATTTAAAGTTAATTTTTATAATAGAGAAATTTTAATTTTTAAGCCATATTGACTTTTATATGTATGTGATATTCATTCATGTTTAGTTAATGACCAAGGAGGAGCTCAGATAGATTGATGATGCTATGCTCTCAGTCATTTTAGTTGGCCTTGAGACATCTACGGTACATTATGTTGTGTTCACATTTTTTTTTAATTTGATATTGTAGCATATATGGTTGCTAAAATTTATTTTATCTTGCAGGTAGCAACTGTCCCGGGGGGACAAAGTGTGGAGGGTGAGCCAGCGTGCATTGACAAAGGAAAGGTAATTAGGTGCTTTCTATTTAATTAAATTTTGATGCATTCTTGTAACATGTTTGTGATAATCTCATTTAATTATATTCTTTATTGTATATAGGGTGTGGCTACTAGCGATGACCATGTATAGATTCCACATCATAGACCATTAGGGATTTCCATTCACACTCAAAGCCCCACTATATGTATAAGTATCATTTATTTTTTATTATCCCTATCTTCATAAATAAAGTCAAAAGTGATTTCCATGATATTAACAACTACTATTTTGTATCTCATAGGAGACTCCTAGTGCACATGAGGTCTGATGGGAGATTTATGTAGATTTGATGATGCAACCACTCTTTCCTGAGGAGGAGCCTACAATAGTAAGTTGTAGTTTGAATTCATGATTAAATATGTTATAAATTTAGCATGCTATGAATTATAATGTTATAGTTTAAATTGTAGATTCATTTGACAAACGTATTTGAACATATACAGCCCACAATCAGAGAGGTAGAAGTATTGTCAAGGGCATATGAGAGGACTCCTGACTGGTGTAGGAGGTCAACGAAAGAGGTATTTATTATGAAATTTTGATAGTATAATTTTTTATTACAAAAAAGATCATTATGCATTTGATTAATTCAATGTTAGATACGAAGAATCATATAAATTTAGTACTCCAACTTTGGGTTTTCCATTTTTGTTTATGTAGGAGGCATCTGATCCACCTAGTGTAGCGAAGAGGTTGCATTTTGATCATCCACCAACACCCTAGGATAGTATAGTTATGATAGGATGCATCATGAGACATTTTGAGATGGCATATGCCACATTGTATATAGAAACATTGATATTATACACATTTTGATGGCATGATCAGCCGCACTTTGTATATGGATCCATGTATTTTGATATATATTTAAGTTCTTTGTCTATGGATATGCTGGTCTATTTTGATATGTTCATTATTAATAAATGGTATTTTACAGTTCAAAATTTTATTATTGATTCATATTATATGAGTAATGGTTTGTAAATATTATATGATTCATATTATTGATGCCCATATTTCAAGGATTTATTTGAAAATCTTAGCAAGTGGAAAAATTGAAAGTTTGAATATATGAGATGATTTAGTTGAACATTAAAAACAAAACTCCTGAGATTAACTAAAGTAGTAGGAATGAATGTTTATTTATTCCCGAACTTGAGAGATCTTCATCACTATGTATGTGGGTAAGATTTTTTCCCTTTATTGTTCATAAAATTCTTATAGTGAGTATTCCTCAATTCATATTCCTTTAATCATTCTTCAATGCATATTAGTGCTAATTTAAGAGCTTTCTAAAAATAATCATATAAGAAGTAACCCAAAACAATGACACAATGAATTAAAGAACTTTCAATTATACACAACACATTCCATATGAATTCATATCATATGAATTCAATATTTATTCTCAACATCCCTGGTACTGGAAAAGTCTTATTCTGAGTGGTTCAGCTAACCAAATACTTTTAACATATATTTTTTCTTTTAAAGATAAATTGTAATAACATAAAAAGGATGCGTGACTTATACAGATAATAATAGGAACAAAAGACGTATAAGTACCTTAAAAGATCAACCTCGAAATGCACTTAGAGCACCTTGGAGACTCCTTGGTAAAGGGTGGCCACGAATGAAGGATGGTCTCTGTGGCTAGAACAAGGGTGTGACTAGGGTTCACCCACCCACCCAAAGCTAATGGTGATGATGATTCGATGCCAAGATCAGCGGTTTCAAATTTACGCTGTGGTGCACCTATGAACTGAGGCACACTGCGAGTTTTGGCATCTAGCAAGATCGCTATGCCAAATCCAAACAGGATGTGATCTCTCAAAAATGAGATATATTATTTTAGATTTCAACATCATTTTCTTGTAGCATTTGAGAGTTCATTGATAGCCCTCACGAGTTTCAAGTTATGACCCTCGAAAGATTGACCTCAAAATGCACTTAGAGAACCTTGGGGACTCCTCGGTACGGGGTGTCCATGAACAATGGATGGTCTACATTGCTGGAACAAGAGTCTGACTAAGGTTCACCCACCCACTTGAAGCTAATAGTGCTGACGATTCGATGCCAAGATCAGCAGTTTCAAAGTTGTGTTGTGGTGTAACTATGAACTGAGGCATATTACGAGTTTTGGCATCGAGCGAAATCATTGTGCCAAGCAGAATGTGATCTCTCAAAAATGAGATAGGTCATTTTAGGTCTCAACATCACTGTCTTATAGCATTCAACAGTTCATCGATAGTCTTGATGAGATCCTAGTTATGACCCTCAGAAGATTGACCTTGAAATGCACTTAGAGCACCTTGGAGACTCCTTGGTATGGGGTGGCCGCAGATGATGGATGGTCTCTGTGGCTGGAACAAAGGTATGAATAGGGTTCACCCACCCACCTAGAGCTAGTGGCACTAATGATTTGATGCCAAGATCAGCGGTTTCAAAGTTATGTTGTGGTGCACCTATAAACTGAGGCACACTGCAAGTTTTGGCATCGAGCGAGATCACTATGCCGAATCCAAATGGAATTTGATCTCTTAAAAATGAGATAGGTTATTTTAGGTCAACATCACCATCTTGTAGCATTTGATAGTTCATCTATAGCCCTCACGAGCTCTGAGTTATGACCCTCGGAAGATTGACCTCAAAATGCACTTAGAGAAGCTTGGGGTCTCCTCGATATGAGGTGGCCGCGAGCGATGGATGGTCTCTATACCCAGAAAAATAGTGTGACTAGGGTCCACCCACCCACTCGGAGCTAATGGCGCTGATGATTCGATGCCAAGATTAGTGGTTTCAAAGTTGCGCTATGGTGCACCTATGAACTGAGGCACATTGCGAGTTTTGGCATCGAGCGAGATCATTGTGCCAAATCCAAACGGAATGTGACCTCTCAAAAATGAGATAGGTCATTTTATGTCTCAACATCACCATCCTATAGAATTTGACAGTTCATCGATAGTCCTCATGAGCTCCTATTTATGACCCTCAAAAGGTCGACCTTGAAATGCACTTAGAGCACCTTGGAGACTCCTTGGTACAAGGTGGCCATGAATGGCAGATGGTCTCTATGGTTAGAACAAGGGTATGACTAGGTTTTACCCACCCACCCAGAGCTAATGCAACTAATGATTCGATGCCAAGATCAACGGTTTCAAAGTTATGTTGTGGTGCACCTATGAACTGAGGCACACTGCAAGTTTTGGCATCGAGTGAGATCACTGTGCCAAATCCAAATGAAATGTGATCTCTCAAAAATGAGATAGTTTATTTTAGACTTCAACATCATTGTCATGTAGCATTTGACAATTTATCTATAGCCCTCATGAGCTTTGAGTTATGACCCTCGAAAGATCGACCTCAAAACGCACTTAGAGAACCTTAGGGACTCCTCAGTACGAGGTGGCTGTGGATGATGGATGGTCTCTGTGGCTAGAACAAGAGTGTGACTAGGGTTCACCCACCCACCTGGAGCTAGTGGCACTGATGATTTGATGCCAAGATTAGCGGTTTCAAAGTTGCGTTGTGGTGCACCTATGAACTGAGGCACATTACGAGTTTTGGCATCGAGCGAGATCATTGTACCGAATCCAAATGGAATGTGATCTCTCAAAAATGAGATAGGTCATTTTAGGTCTCAACATCACTGTCCTATAGCATTTGACAGTTCATCAATAGTCCTCATGAGGTTCGAGTTATGACCCTCAAAAGATTGACCTCAAAATGCACTTAGAGAACCTTGGGGACTCCTCGGTACAGGGTGGCTGATAATGATGGATGGTCTCCATGGCAAGAACAAAGGTGTCACTAGGGTTCACCCACCCACCCAGAGCTAATGGCATTGAAAATTTGAATAGTTCTAGCCATTAGAAGTTAGATTTCAAAAAGTTACCAAGAAAATTGCAAAAGTTGCTAAGCAACTTTTTGCAATTTTTGCGCTAAGACAAGTTTTATCGCAAATTTGATTGCAAATGGACTCTACAAACTCCTAGGTACCCTAATAAAGTTCTAAACATCTAGACTTACCTAAAAAACATGAAATTTACCAAAAATCCACTTTATTGGACCAATTGATGGCCAAGGCTTATAAAAAAGTTTGAGGTTGAGGGCACAAAAGAATGCAAAGATAATATTCCCATCAACAGAGTGATCCCAATGATGATCAAGTTGTGCAAGGAAATGGACTTAATATGCCATGGAAGATGTTAATGCATGCAAGGGATTGCTCCAAGGATCAAACCCAAAGATGAAGATGAAAAAGAAGAATTACAAACGATGAAGGTAGAAATATCAAGGGTTCAAACATTGTGAAATCCACCTATCCAAAAGAAAGAAGTCCTAGAATGATAAAAAATTCCTAAGAGTAAGGAGGTGGAATTAAGATAAAGATTACATAGAGAAGTTAGAGGATGGGTGAATGATTCTGTGGGAGCACTCACCAACCACCTTGTTAGAATGCAAGATTTCCAATGAAGCCAAGATTTGTAAGTCACCTAAGTGATTACTAGAAAATCACATTATTTCACTAAGTGAACATCCACAATTAAAGGAAACTTAAAATCATTTCATGATCTTACTTAGCAATCTTAGCATGAGAGCTAACCTTATATCAAGAGAGAATTGAATGTTTGGTGTCATACATGTTATGGACATGGTCATTTCGATAAGGCCCAAAAAAATATAGACAATTGCAATAATGAATCTTTTTCAAATTAAATTTGGGAAGAATTACATCAAATTTTAAAAAAAGTCAAATCACGTAGTATTCTAATTGTTCATCCTTACTTTCTAGATTTTTCTTATTTGATTTGTTTGATAAAAATTGTTTTAATAATCATAATGTTACCTTTATGTCAAATAAGGAAAAAGCCAAACTTGTAATAAGATATTTGCAAGCAATTATCTTTGATATAGTTATAAATGCTCTTAAAATTGTCCTTATAGCCTTGTATCACATGCAAATATGATTTGCAAGAACTTGTTCAATATCTTCCTCTTATAATTCCTTACAAAGAACTTACCAAAATACAAAAACCATATACAAAAAAAGTACACATTTTACATCATAATACATCATAAATTTTAGAAATTCTCCCCAATACCACCCCCCTCCAACTCTTCATGATGTACCTACATTCCAATATCATAAAAAAATTAGTAACTTATTGTATTAAACATGATAATCATCAATTCATTAAATTATTATGAAGAAAATAACATAAGAAGTATATATACCTAGTCGAGTATTCCAATAGGGTCCTCTCTCTGTTTTAGGGTCTCCAACAGGGCTTCATGATCAACATTAGCAATAGTAAAAAGTTCTTTTAATTTTGGTCTTCCTTGATGCTTCAATAACTTTACATTTGTTGCTATAATAAGATGCGAATATATGAGAATTACTTTGTGCTTCTGATAGTCTTCGAATGCAGGAATTCCATTCCTTCTAAGCATGTATGTCCACAGCCATGTTCCAGCAACAACCACTGAACCAGTAGGATATGTGAATCCATCATCATTTGTGATTGGTTGTGCAAGTTTTTGTTTACCTCTTACACAATAGGCTAACCAATAATTAGATTTCTCATCATTCCCCTATGGTGCAACCAATGCAAAAACATCTCCTAGCTGAAGTAGATCTGATAGATGGTTATGCTCAAGTGATCTTTCCATGTCATCATTTTTAATAGAGGGTATGATAGACAATGGAGTAAGATAATGTGGAGCCCATGTGTCCACCCACTCACTTGACTCACAGTGATCCCAATCACACTGAAAAAAGTATGACAAAAACAAGCTAGTTGTTGTGTCCAAATGGTCCATATACTAGAATCAGAGCTCTGAAATGAATGCATTTTTTATGAGTGTCTCACTGTAGCACAATCTAATCTATCACCTATGGACCCTTCCTCAACCAACCAAAAGAACCTATGTACCATTGAATCAAGAGTCCTCCCCTATGATAATGCTAACTACAATATTCAACAATGCTATGAGCACCAAGAAGCTCTGTTGTTGAAATCTTGAGTTGCTCCTTAACTAGAACTCTCTTCACACATGCCCTTGCTCCATCATGTTCCTCTTTTCCATGGCCGAACTCAAAGAAACTCTAAATATGAGGCACCCCTCTCTCTATATGCATCCTACAGAACCAATAAAACATCCGAGCATTCTTGAATTGACCTGTATAGTTATCTGACCAAATGATATTTCTATCCATAGTAATTGCATGCTCATGTAAGAAATCAAAAAAATTCTCAAAACAATGTTGTACAAACTCGTGAGATTGAGATCTATCATCATTCATATAAGAATGATAATCTCTAATAATCTTTTGATTATCTTCTGCACTATCAGGGGCATGTCTATATGTTATGTGAACAAAAATTGCAATCTGAATGGAGTTGTAATACTGAGATTGTGTCTCATTTTGAGGTTGCAATGTGTAGTTCTCATCAAAATCAATAACTGATATAATAGTGCTAATGAGAAAAGTCTCCTTACACATTCTAAATTGTTGATCCAACCACTGAGACTTGTGACTATGTCTTGCATACCTGTAAAAAAGATTTGCCTTGAAATCTGAAATAAAATTAGCCACATTGGTATCTTTTCCAACCAATTCACATCTAGAGATCTCACTCCCACTCTTAAATGTGTATTTCACTATTTCATATACCCTTTTTTTCAGTATTGTCTTTCCAAGATCTTGTTCACACCCCTCATGGAAACATGTGTCAAACTTGGATAAGCCACCACATTCTAAACACTTCTCATTTAAGCAAGCATTTCTATAAAAGGAATAACCATCAACTCTATGACATAAGAGTTGATCTAGCAAGTCTCTTGATGATTTTGGAAGCTCACTAGCCCCACAATCCTCCAACATTTCTTTACTATCCAAAGTAGAATGGATGGAGCATAATAGTTCATGGTGCATAGAAAATTCAACATGATATTTGCAACAATATGTATTTTGAATTTTGAGTGGCACAAAATAAAATGGATTCAAAGATTCAAAATCCCATTGTAATATATGAATACTTAGATGACTCTCTCTAAATTGTTTGAACAACATAGTTTGACTTACCTCCAAATGGTGTTTAGGATGTGGCGTGCGATCTCTGATGCCAATTCTCAACTTTAAGAAATCTTTAGCATTGGGTGATACTCGTGAGTTAGAGTTCCAAAATTGTGTAATTTCTTCCTTCACATTGTCGGATAGCTTCTTATCAAAACATGGAATTCTCCCACAAAATGCCCATGTTTCATTTTGAAGAGAATCATCAATTTTCTCTTGTCGACTAAGTGCTCTTCTCAAAGTAGTACAATTTAGATTCAAATCAATACAAGTTTGTTTCATATATCTACCCTTTCTCAAATGATGACTTACCAAAGAGGTTGTAATAACCCTTCGAGCAACTCTATTATCCTTCCCTCTGCTATTTTTACCAATGCTATTGAGAGCACTGAAAAGATTCTTCACAATAATGGCATTTCTTTCCAAATTTCTATTGACACGAATCTTCAATTTGGAAAGCATAGGTCTCATCTTTTGCATCTTTAATAAGTGCATGAAAAGCTGACATTGCTCTACCATTGTCTTATTGCCGAAAAACATCTGATATAGTCTTGAAGCCCATAACCAAATGGTTCTTTCTGATTTTTTTCCTTCCAAACTAGTAATAATCATTTCATTAATTTCAATTATCCATTTTGGTGTTTTAGAACCTTCATGTCAATTATAATTAGGAGATATATAAAGTTCTTGTGCATTAGGTTCCTGTGCATTGTCATCTTTAACATAGTCAATTATGCAATTTGGTTTATGACTTGGTGGCATTTTTTCTTCAAAATTTTCATTCTCCAAATTTTCAATTTTGGCATTATCATTTTTAATAGGTACATTTTCATTCTCCAATTGTACATATTCATTATCTGACTCTATGATTTCACCTTCGATTAATTCATCATCAACTTGATAGATATTTAGCATACCTTGTCTTTTTCTTCAATGTTCCATTTTGTCCCTTTCCCTATATGCCACAATGTCTTCATTGGACATCTTCCTTTTACGTTTATCCTTTCGACGACTGTTGCTTCCCATTTAGATGAAAAATTTGAACACCTAAGGTTATATTTTTGAAATTTTTTTGATTGGTTGGGCCCCAAAATGCAACTTTTTGCAAAATCTGTGAAAAAAGAAGTGAAAAAGTGATGTTGTCGGGTCTGTAGGGATAAAGAAATATTGAGAATTGGTGCCAGTAAAATCAGATATCTGATTTGAAATCAGATATTTGATATAAAATCGGATATCCAATTTTTCAAAGTATATTTTTGGGGGAAAACTTGCTATAATTTCCCTCCTTTTCCATAATTATATTAATATTATGAAAATCATTGGAGAGAAACCGAATTTAGTTTATTACTAAGATAATAGTATAATAGTATTAATAGTATAATACTATTAATATAATATTAATAGTATTAATATATAATAGCATTAATATAGCTATAGTATAAATATTATTATTATACCCATAATAGTATTAATATTATTACTATAGCTATAATAGTATAAATATTTAGTGTTTATTTATATTATTATTATTATTATAGCTATAATAGTATTATTATTACTATAGATATAATAACATTAATATTTAGTGTTTATTTATATTATTATTGTTATTATCATAAAACAATTTAAATAGTATATATATATATCCTTTCCTTTTTTAACACACACACACACACACACACATATGTATATATGAACGATTCGAATATGTCCTTAGGGGTTCTAAGATCCCAAGAGACATATGTTGTCATTTAATGGGTCAAAGGGGACCCTCTTTGACCTATATGAATGATGACATATGTCGTTAGGGGTCACCGATGACCCCTTTTGACCCATATGAATGACGACATATGTCGTTAGGGGTCCTAGGACCCCTAACGACTAGGACCCCTAACGACATATGTCATCATTCATATGGGTCAAAGGGGGTCATAGGGTGATCTATGACGCCCTTTCACCCATATTAACAACTCAAATATGTCCCTAAGAGTCCTACGACCCCTAGGGACATATGTCATCATTTAATAGGTCAAAGGGGTCATAGGTCACCCTATGAACCCCTTTAACCCATATGGCCCATTAGAATATGTCCCTAGGGGTCTTAAGACCCCTACAGACATATGTCATCATTTAATGGGTCAGAAGAGGTCATAGGTCACCCTATGACTCCCTTTTACCCATATGAATGATTCGAATATGTCCTTAGGGACATATGTTGTCATTTAATGGGTCAAAGGGGGTCATAGGGTCATAGGTCACCCTATGACCCCCTTTGACCCATACGACCCATTCAAATATCTCCCTAAGCGTCTTAGGACACCTACGGACATATGTCATCGTTTAATGCATCAAATGGGGTCATAGGTCACTCTATTACCCCCTTTAACCATATGAACGATTCGAATAAGTCCCTAGGGGTCCTAGGACCACTAGGGACATATGTCTTCATTTAATGGGTCAAATGGGGTCACAAGTCACCCTATGACCCCCTTTGACCTATATGAATGATTCAAATATGTCCCGAGGGGTCCTCGGACTCCAAGGGACATATATCATCATTTAATGTGTCAAAAGGGGTTAGAGGGTGACCTAGGACACCTAGGCACATATGTCATCCTTTAATGGGTCAAAATGGGTCATAGGGTGACCTATGACCCCCTTTGACCCATATGAACAATTCAAATATGTCCCTAGGGGCTCTAAGAATCCTAAGGACATATGTCATTAATTAATGTATCAAAAGGAGGTCATAGGTCAACCTATGACCCCCTTTGACCCATATTACCCATTCGAATATGTCCTTAGGGGTCCTAGGACCCCTAGGGACATATGTCATTGTTTAATGGGTCAAAATGGGTCATAAGTAACCCTATGACCCCCTTTGACCCATATGAATGATTCGAATATGTCCTTACGGGTCCTAGGACCCCTAGAGATATATGTTATTGTTTAATGGATCAAAGGGGGTCATAGGTCACCCTATGACCCCCTCTGACTCATTAAATGATGAAATATGTCTCTAGGGGTCCTAACCCATATTACCCATTCGAATATGTCCCTAGGAGTACTAGGACCCCTAGAGACATATGTCATCATTTAATGGGTCAGAGGGGCTCATAGGGTAACCTATGACCCCCTTTGACCCATATGAACAATTCAAATATGTTCTTAGGGGTCTTAGGAGCCCTAGGGACATATTTCATCTTTTAATGGGTCAAAGGGTCTTTGACCCATATGAACGATTCGAGTATGTCCCTAGGGGTCCTAGGACCCCTAGGGACATATGTCATTGTTTAAAGGGTCAAAGGGAGTCATAGTTCACTTTATGACTCCTTTTGACTCATATTACCCATTCTAATATGTCATTATGGGTCCTAGGACCCCTAAGGAAATATGTCATCATTTAATGGGTCAAAAGAGATCATAGGTCACCCTATGACCCCCTTTGACCCATATGAACAATTCGAATATTTTCCTAGGGGTCCTAACATCCTTAGGGACATATGTCATCGTTTAATGGGTCAAACAGGGTTATAAGTCACCCTATGACCCCCTTTGACCCCTATTACCCATTCAAATATGTCCCTAGGGGTCCTAGGAACCCTAGAGACATATGTCATCGTTTAATGGGTCAAACAAGGTCATAGGTCACCCTATGACCCCCTTTTACCCATATGAACGATTCGAATATGTTCCTACGGGTCTTAGGATCCCTAGCAACATATGTCATCATTAAATGGGTCAAAGAGGGTCATAGGACCCTTTGACCCATATTAGCCATTCAAATATGTCCTTAAGGGTCCTAGGACCCCCTGAGACATATGTCACTGTTTAATGGTTCAAAGGGGGTCATAGGTCACCCTATGACCCACTTTGACCCATATGAACGATTCAAATATGTCCCTATAGGTACTAGGACCCCCAAGGACATATCTCGTTATTTAATGGGTCAAAGGCGGTCATAAGTCACCCTATGACCCCTTTTGACCCATATGAATGATTCGAATATGTCCCTAGGGGTCCTAGGACCCCTAGGGACATATGTCATCGTTTAATGGGTGAAAGTGGGTCATAGGGTGACCTATGACCCCTATTGACCCATATTACCCATTCAAATATGTTTCTAGGGGTCTTAAGACCCCTGGAGACATATGTCGTCGTTTAATGGGTCAAAGGGTGTCATAGGTCACCATATGACCCCCTCTAACTCATATAAATGATTCAAATATGTCTTTAGGGGTCCTACAACCCCTAGGGACATATGTCATTGTTTAATGGGTCAAAGGAGATCATAAGTCACCATGTGAGCCCCTTTGACCCATATGAACGATTCAAAAATGTCCTTTGAAGTCTTAAGACCCGTAGGGACATATTCGAATCATTCATATGTGTCAAAGGAGGTTGTAGGGTTTTCTATGATGCCCTTTGACCCATATTACTCATTTAAATATGTCCCTAGGGGTCCTAGGAGCCCTATAGACATATGTCGTCATTTAATGGGTTAAAGGATATCATAGGTCACCCTATGGCCCCCTTTCTCCCATATGAACGATTCGAATATGTCCCTAGGGGTCCTAGGACCCCTAAGGACATATTTCATCATTTACTAGGTGAAAGGGGGTCACAGCATGACCTATGACTGCCTTTGAACCATATTACTTATTCAAATATGTCCCTAGGGTTCCAAGGACCCTTAAACACATATGTCATCATTTAATGGGTCAAAGGGGGTCATAGGTCCTTTGACCATATGAATGATTCGAATATGTCTCTAGGCATCCTAGGACCCCTAGGGACATATGTAGTCGTTTAATAGGTCAAAGGGGGTCATAAGTCACCCTATGACTCCTTTTGACCCATATGAATGATTTGAATATGTCTCTATTGGTCCTAAGACCCCTAGGGACATATGTCATCCTTTAATGGGTCAAAGGGAGTCATAGGGTGAACTATGAACCCCTTCAACCCATATGAATGATACGAATATGTCCCTAAGGGTCCTAGCACCCCTAAAGACATATGTCATTGTTTAATGGGTCAAACGGTGTTATAGGTCACCTTATAACCCTCTTTGACCAATATGAATTATACAAATATGTCCCTAAGGGTCTTAGTATCCCTAAGGACATATGTTGTCATTTAATGGGTCAAAGGGGGTCATCAGGTGACCTATGACCGCTTTTAACCCATATTACTTATTCAAATATGTCTCTAGGGGTCCTAGGACCCCTAGAGACATATGTCGTTGTTTAAAGGGTCAAAGGGAATCATAGGTGACCATATATATGATTCGAATATGTCCCTAGGGGTCCTAGGACCCCTAGCGACATATGTCATTGTTTAATGGGTCAAAGGGGGTCATAAGTCACCCTATGACCTCCTTTGACCCATATGAACGATTAGAATATGTCCTTAGGCATCCTAGGATCCCTAGGGACATATGTCATCATTTAATGGGTTAAAGGGGGTCATAGGTCACCCTATGAACCCGTTTGACCCATATTACCCATTCAAATATGTCAATAGGGGTCCTAGGTCCCCTAGAGACATTAGCCATCGTTTAATGGGTCAAAGGGTGTCATAGGTCACCCTATGACCCATTTTGACACATATGAACGATTCAAATATGTCTTTAGGGGTCCTAGGACCCCTAGGGACATATGTTATTATTTAATGGGTCAAAAAGGGTAATAGGGTGACCTATGACTACCTTTGACTCATATTTCTCATTCAAATATGTCCTGAGGGGTCCTAAGACCCCTAGAGACATATGTAATTGTTTAATGGGTCAAAAGGGGTCATAGGTGACCTATGACCTCTTTTGATCATATGAACGTTCGAAATATGTCCCTATGGGTCCTGGGACTTCTAGGGACATATGTCATCGTTTAATGGGTCAAAGGGCGTCATAGGGTGACTTATGACCCCCTTTGACCAATACGAACGATTCGAATATGTCCCTGAGGGTCTTAGGACCCGTAGGGACTTATGTTGTCCTTTAATGGGTCAAAATGTGACCTATGACACCCATTGACCCATATAAATGATTTGAATATCTCTCAAGGGGTCCTAGAATGCCTAGAGACATATGTCATTGGTTAATGGGTCAAAGGGGGTCATAGGTCACCCTATGACCTCTTTTGGCTCATATTACCCATTTGAATGTCCTAGGACCCCTAGTGACATATGTCATTGTTTAATAGGTCAAAGGGGGTCATATGTCACCCTATGACCCTCTCTAACCCATATGAACAATTTGAATATGTCCCTAGGGGTCCGAGGACCCAAAAGGACATATATTATCATTTCATGGGTCAAAGAGGGTCATAAGTCACCCTATCAGCCCCTTTGACCCATATTACCCATTCGAATATGTCTCTAGGTGTTCGAAGACTCCTAGAGACATATGTCATCATTTAATAGGTCAAAGAGGGTCATATGTCACCTTATGACCCCCTTTGACTCATATGAACGATTCGAATATGTCCTTATGAGTCTTAGGACCCTTATGGACATATGTCATCGTTTAATGGGTCAAAAAGGGTTACAGGTCACCCTATGATCCTCTTTGACCCATATGAACGATTCAAATATGTCCCTTGCAGTTCTAGGACCTGTAGAGACATATGTGATTGTTTAAAGGGTCAAATGGGGTCATAGGTCACCCTATGACCCCCTATGACCTATATGAATGATTCGAATATGTTCTTAAGGGTTTTAGGACCCCTAACAACATATGTCATCGTTTAATGGGTCAAATGGGATCATAGGTTACCCTATGACCTCCTTTGACTCATATGACCCAGTCAAATATGTCCTCCTTTGACTCATATGACCCAGTCAAATATGTCCCTAGGGGTCTTAGGACCCCTAGGGACATATGTCATCATTTAATGGGTCAAAGAGGGTCATAGAGTAACCTATGACCGCCTTTGACCCACATTAAGCCTTCAAATGTCCCTAGGGGTCCTAGGACCCCTACGGACATATGTTATTGTTTAATGGGTCAAAAGGGGTCATGGGTCACCCTATGACCCCCTTTGACCCATATGGCTCATTCAAATATGTCACTAGGGGTCCTAAGGCCCCTAGGGACATATGTTATCGTTTGATGGGTCAAAGGGGGTCATAGGTCATCCTATGACCCTCTTTGACCAATATGAACAATTCGAATATTTTCCTAGGGGTCTTAGAACCCCTAGGGACATATGTCATCATTCAATGGCTCAAAGGGAGTCATAAGTCACCCTATAATCTCCTTTGACCCATATGAACGATTCGAATATATCCCTAGGTGTTTTAGGACCCATAGAGACATATGTCATCGTTTAATGGGTCAAAGGGGGTCATAGGTCAAAGGGGGTCATAGGTCACCCTATGACCCTCTTTGACCCATATGGCTCATTCAAATATGTCCCTAGGGGTCCTAAGGCCCCTAGAGACATATGTTGTCGTTTAATAGGTCAAAGCGGGTCATAGGTCACCTTATGACCCTTTTTGACCCATATAAATGATTACAATATGTCCCTAGGGGTCTTAGAACCCCTAAGGACATATGTCATCATTTAAGAGGTCAAAAGGGGTCATAGGTCAACCTATGATCCATTTTGACCCATATGAATGATTTGAATATGTCCTTAGGTGTTCTAAGACCCCTGGAGACATGTCATTGTTTAATGAGTGAAAGGAGGTCATAGGTCACCCTTTGACCTATATGAACGATTTGAATATTTTCATAGGGGTTCTAGGACCATTAGAGACATATGTCATTGTTTAATGGGTGACCTATAACCCCCTTTGACCCATATGAATGATTCGAATATGTGTCTAGGGGTCCTAAAACTGTTAGAAACATATGTCATCATTTAATAGATCAAAGAGGGTCATAGTTCACCCTATGACCCTCTTTGACCCATATTACCCATTCAAATATGTCCCTACGGGTTTTAGGACCTCTAGAGGTATATGTCATTGTTTAATGGGTCAAAAAAGGTCATCGGGCCCTTTGACCCATATTACCCATTCGAATACTTCTTTAAGGGTCCTAGGACCCCTAGAGACATATATCATTGTTTAATAGGTCAAAGGGGGTCATAGGTCACCCTATGACACCTTTTGACGCATGTGAAAGATTCGAATATGTCCTTAGGGACAAATGTCGATGTTTAATGGGTCAAAGGGGGTCATAAATCACCATATGACCCCCTTCGAGCCATATGAATTATTCAAATATGTCCCTAGGTGTTCTAGGACCCCTAGAGACATATGTCATCATTTAATGGGTCAAGAGGAGTCATAGGTCACCTATGACCCCCTTTGACCCATATGAACGATTTGAATATGTCTCTAGGTGTCTTAGGACCCCTAAAGATATATGTCATCATTTAATGTTGACCTATGACCCCCTTTGACCAATATGACCCATTAGAATATGTCCTTAGGGGTTTTAGGACCCCTCAAGACATATGTCGTTATTTAATGGGTCAAAGAAGCGCATAGGGTGACCTATCACCCAGTTTAACCCATATGTCATCTTTTAATGTGTCAAAGGGTGACCTATGGCCCATTTTGACCATATGAACAATTGGAATATGTCGTTAGGGGTCCTAGGACCCCTAGGGACATATGTCGTTGTTTAATGAGTCAAACGAGGTCATAAGTCACTATATGACCCCCTTTAACCCATATGAAAGATTCGAATATTTTTCTAAGGTTCTTAGGACCCCAAGGGACATATGTCATCATTTAATAAGTCAAAGGAGGTCATAGGGTGACCTATGACCTCCTTTGATCCATATTACCCTTCAAATATATCTATAAGAGTCCTAAGGCTCTTAGGGACATATGTCATTGTTTAATGGGTCAAAGGGGGTCATAGGTCACCCTATAACCTCTTTTGAGACATATTACCCATTTGAATATGTCCATAGGAGTCCTAGGACCCCAAGGGACATATATCATCATTTAACAGGTCAAAGGGGGTCATAAGTCACCCCATGGCCCCCTTTGACCCATATTACTCATTCGAATATGTCCCTAGAGGTCTGTGAACCCCTAGAGACATATGTCATTTTTTAATGAGTCAAAAAGAGTCATAGATCACCTTACGATCCCCTTTTACCCTTATGAACGATTCAAATATGTCTCTAGGGCTCATAGGATCCATAGAGACATATGTCATCGTTTAATTTGTCAAAGGGGGTCATAGGTCACCCTATGATCCCTTTTGACCCATATCAATGATTCGAATATGTTCCTAGGAGTTTTAGGAGCCCTACAGACATATGTCATTGTTTAATGCATCAAAGGGGATCATAGGTCACTCTATGAACCCCTTTGACCCATATGAACGATTAAAATATGTTCCTAGAGGTTCTAAGACCCTTAGCAACATATGTCGTCGTTTAATGGGTCAAAGGGGGTCATAGGGTGACCTATGACCCCTTTGACCCATATGAATGATTTGAATATGTCCCTAGGGGTTCAAGGACCCTTAAAGACATATTTCGTTGTTTAATGGATCAAAGGGGGTCATAGGTCACCCTATGACCCCCTTTAATGCATATGACCCATTCGAATATGTCCCTAGGAGTCCTAGGACCCCTATGGAAATATGTCGTCATTTAATTTGTCAAAGTCGATCATAGGTCACCCTATGACCCCCTTTGACCCATATCAATGATTCGAATATATCTCTAAGGGTCCTAGCACCACTAGGGAGATATGTCATCGTTTAATGTGTCAAATGGAGTGATAGGTCACCCTATGACCCCCTTTCACCTATTTGAATGATTTAAATATGTCATTATGGGCGGTAGGACCCCTAGGGACATATGTCTTCATTCAATGGGTCAAAGGGGGTCATAGGTCACCCTATCACCCCCTTTGACCTATATTACCTATTCAAATATGACTTTAGGGCTCTTAGGACCCCTACTGACATATGTCATCGTTTAATGGGTAAAAATGATCATATGTCACACTATGACCCCCTCTGACCCATATGAACAATTCGAATATGTTCTTAAGGGTCTTAGGACCCCTAAGGACATATGTCATCATTTAATTGGTCAAAGAGATTCATAAGACCTTTTGACCCATATTACCCATTCGAATATGTCCCTAGGGGTCCTAGGAGCCTTAGGGACATATATCATCATTTAATTGATCAAAGGGGGTTATCAATCACCTTATGACCCCCTTTGACCCATATGAATGATTCGAATATGTTCTTAGTGGTCCTAGGATCCCTAAGGACATATTTCATCATTTAATGGGTTAAAGAGGGTCATAGGGTGACCTATGACACCCTTTGACTTATATTATCTATTCCAATATGTCCTTAAGGGTCCTAAGACCCCTAGAGACATGTCATCTTTGAATGAGATAAAAAATTGTTATAGGTCACCCTATGACCCCCTTTGACCCATATGAACGATTCAAATATGTCATTATCGATCCTAAGACCCTTAGGAACATATGTCATTGTTTAATGGGTTAAAGGGGGTCATAGGATGACCTATGACCACCTTTGACCCATATTACCCATTCAAATATGTCCCTAGGGGTCCTAGAACCCCTAGTGACATATGTCCTCATTTAATTGGTTAGACGGGGTCATATGGCCCATTCAAATATGTCCATAGGGGTCCTAGGACCCCTTGGGACATATGTCATTATTTAATGGGTCAAAGGGGGTCATAGGTCACCCTATGACCCCATTTGACCCATATGAATGATTCAAATATTTTCTTATGGGTCTTAAGACCCTTAGGGACATATGTCATCATTTAATGGGTCAAGGGGGTCATACGGTGACCTGTGACAACCTTTGACACATATTATTCATTCAAATATGTCTCTAAGAATCCTAAGACCCCTAGAGATATATGCCATTATTTAAAGAGTCAAAGGGGGTCATAAGTCACCCGATGATCCCGTTTGACCATATGAATGATTTGAATATGTCCCTAGGGGTCCTAGGAACCCTAAGGACATATGTCATTATTTAATGGGTCAAAAGGGGTCATAAGTCACCTTATAAACCCCTTTGATCCATATGAACGATTCGAATATGTCTCTAGAGGTCTTAGGACCCTTAGGGACATATGTCATCGTTTAATGGGTCAAAGTGGGTCATAGGGTGACCTATGACACCCTTTGCCCCATATTACCCATTACAATATGTAATGAGTCAAAGAGTGTCATAGGTCACCTTATGATACCTTTTGACCCATATGAATGATTCGAATATGTCTTTAAGAGTCTTAAGACCCCTATGGACATATGTCATCATTTAATGGGTCAAACGGGGTCATAGGTCACCGTATTAACCCTTTTGACTTATATGAACGATTCAAATATGTCTCTAAGGGTCCGAAGACCTTTAGAAACATATGTCATCGTTTAATGGGTCAAATTGGCTCATAATGTGACCTATGACCCCTTTTAACCCATATTAACCATTAAAATATGTCCTTAGGGGTCCTAAGACCCATATAAATATATGTCATCATTTAATGGGTCAAAAGGGGTCAGAGGTCACCCTATGACCCGCTTTGATCCATATGAACGATTCAAATATGTCCCTAGGGTCTTAGGACCCCTAGAGACATATGTTGTTGTTTAATAGGTCAAAGGGGGTCATAAGGTGACCTATGACTGCCTTTGACACATATTTCTCATTTAAATATGTTTCAAAGGGTCCTAGGACCCCTAGAGACATATGTCATCGTTTAATGGTTCAAAAGGGGTCCTAGGACCCTTAGGGATATATGTCATCTTTTAATGGATTAAAGGGTGACTTACGACCCCCTTTGACTCATATGAACGATTTGAATATGTCCCTAAGGGTCCAAAGACCCTTAGGGACATATGTTATTATTTAATGGGTCAAAGGGAGTCATAGGTCACCATATGACCCCCTTTGACCCATATTACCCATTTGAATATGTCCCTAGGGGTCCTAAGATCCCTAGTAACATATGTCAATTTTTAATGGTTCAAAGAGGGTCATATGTCACTCTATGACACTCTTTGACCCATATGAATGATTTGAATATGTTTCCAGGGGTTCTAAGACCTCAAGTGACATATATCATCGTTTAATGAGTCAAAAGGGGTCATAAGTCACCCTATGACCCCCTTTGACCCATATTACCCATTCGACTATGTTCCTATGTGTCCGAGGACCCTTAGAGACATATATCATCGTTTAATGGGTCAAAGAGGGTCATAGGTCACCCTGCAGCCTCCTTTGACCCATATGAATGATTTGAATATGTCCTTAGGGGTCCTACAACCCTTAGGGATAAATGTCATCATTTATGGGTCAAAGGGGGTCATAGTTCACCCTATGATCCTCTTTGATCTATATGAATGATTCGAATATGTCCCTAGGAGTTCTAGGACTCTTGGAGACACATGTCATCGTTTAATGGGTGAAAGGGGGTCATAGGTAACACTATGGGCCCCTTTGACCTATATGAACAATTTGAATATGTCCCTATAAGTTCTAGGACATTTAGAGACATGTCATCGTTTAATGGATCAAATGGGGTCATAGGTCACTCTATGACCTCTTTTGACCCATATGAACGATTCGAATATGTCCTTAGGGGTTCTAGGACCCCTAGAGACATATGTCATCATTTAATGCATCAAAAAGAGTCATAGGTCACCCTTTGATCCATATGAATGATTCGAATATTTTTCTAAAGGTTCACGGAGCCCTAGAGACATATTTCATCGTTTAATGGATCAAAAGAGGTCATAGGTCACCTATGACCCCCTTTGACCCATATAAATGATTCAAATATGTCTCTAGGGGTCCTAGGACCCCTAGAAACATATGTCATCATTTAAAATGTCAAAAAAGTGACCTATGACCCCCTTTGACACATATTACCCATTCGAGTATGTTCCTAAAGGTTCTAAGACTCCTATAGATATATGTCATCATTTAATGAGTCAAAAAGAGAGTCATGGGTCATAATTCACCCTATGACCCCTTTAGAGCCATATGAACTATTAGAATATGTCCCTATAGGTTCTAGCACCATTAGAGACATGTCATCATTTAATGGGTCAAAGGGCATCATAAGTCACCTATGACCCCTTTTGACCCATATGAACGATTTGAATATGTCCCTAAGTGTCTTAGGACCTCTAGGGACATATGTCATTGTTTAATGGGTCAAAGGGTGACCTATGACCCCTTTTGACCATATGAACGATTGAAATATGTCTTTAGGGGTCCTAGGACCCCAAGGGACATATGTCATCATTTAAAAAGTCAAACGAGGTCATAGGGTGACCTATGACCCATATGAATTATTCGAATATGTCCTTAGGGGTTCTAGGACCCCTAGAGACATATGTCGTCATTTAATGCGTCAAAGAGGGTCATAAGGTGACCTATGATCCCTTTTGACCCATATTAACCTTACAAAAATGTATGCCATTGTTTAATGAGTCAAAAGATGTCATAAGTCACCCTATGACCCCCTTTGACTCATATAGCCCATTCAAATATGTCCCTAGGGGTCCTAAGACCCCTAGGGACATATGTTATTTTTTAACGGGTCAAAGAGGGTCATAAGTCACCCTATGACCACCTTTGACCCATATGAACAATTTGAATATGTCCCTAAGGGTCCTAAGACCCTTAAGGACATATGCCATCCTTTAATGGGTCAAAGGGTGACCTATGACCCCCTTTGACCCATATGAATGATTCGAATATGTCCCTAGGGTTCCTAGGACCCCTAGAGACATATGTCGTTGTTTAATGGGTCAAAAGGGGTCATAGGGTGACCTATGACTCCCTTTGACCCATTTTACCCATTCGATTATGTCCTTAGGGGTCCGAAGAACCCTATAGACACATGTCATCGTTTAATAGGTCAAAGAGGGTCATAGGTCACCCTTTGACTCATATGAATGATTTGAATATGTCTGTAGGGGTCCTAGGATCCCTAAGGACATATGTCATCATTTAATGGGTCAAATAGAGTCATAAATCACCCTATGATCCCCTTTGACTCATATGAATGATTCGAATATGTCCCTAGACGTCTTTGGACTCTTAGGGACATTTTTCATTATTTAATGGGTCCCTCTTTGACCCATATTACCCATTTGAATATGTCCCTAGGGGTCCTAGGATCCCTAGTGACATATGTCATTATTTTATGGGTCAAAAGGGGTCATATGTTACCCTATGATCCTCTCTGACTCATAAGAACGATTCAAATATGTCCCTAGGGGTCCTAAGACCCCAAGGGACATATATCCTCATTTAATAGGTCAAAGGGGGTCATAAGTCACCCTACGACCCCCTTTGACCCATATTACCCATTCAAATATGTCCCTAGGTGTTCGAGGACCTCTAGAGGCATATGTCATTGTTTAATGGGTCAAAGAGGGTTATAGGTCAGCTTGTGACCTCCTTCGATCCATATAAATGATTTGAATATGTCCCTAGGGGTACTAGGACCACTAGGGACATATGCCATTATTTAATAGGACTCCTAAGGACATATGTCATTATTTAATGGGTAAAAGGGGGGTCATAGTTCACCCTATGATTCCCTTTGACCCATATGAATAATTCAAATATGTCTCTGGAGGCTCTAGGACCTCTAGAGACACATGTCATCGTTTAATGGGTGAAAAAGGGTCATAGGTCACACTATGAACTCCTTTGACCTATATCAATGATTCGAATATGTCCCTAAGGGTTTTAGGACCCCTAAAGACATATATCGTCGTTTAATGGGTCAAATGGAGTCATAGGTCACTCTGCGACCTCCTTTGACCCATTTGAACGATTCAAATATGTCTCTGAGGGTTTTAGGACCCTTAGAGACATATGTCGTCATTTAATGGGTCAACGGGGGTCATAGGTCACCCTTTGAGCCATATGAATGATTGAAATATTTTTTAAGGGTTCAAAGGCCCTTAGAGACATATGCCATTGTTTAATGGGTCAAAGGACCTATGACCCCCTTTAACCCATATGAACGATTCGAATATGTCCGTGAGGGTCCTAAGACCCATAGAGACATGTCATCATTTAAGAAGTCAAAGAGGGTCTTAGGTCACCCTATGACCCCTTTTGACATATTACCTATTCGAGTATGTCCCTAGGGGTTCTAGGACTATTAGAGATATATATCATCGTTTAATGGGTTAAAAAGGGAGTTGTTGGTCATAATTCAGCCTATGACTCCCTATGAGCCACATGAATGATTGAAATATGTCCTAGGGGTTCTACGACCCCTAGAGACATATGTCATCGTTTAATGGGTCAAAGGGAGTCATAGGTCACCTATGACCGCCTTTGACCCATATTACCCATTTGAATATATCCTTAGAGGTGCTAGGACCCCTAGAGACATATATCATTGTTTAATGTATCAAAGTGTGTCATAGGTCACACTATGACTCCCTCTAACCCATATGAATGATTCAAATATGTCCCTAGGGGTCCTAGGTCCCTTAGGGACATATATCATCGTTTAATGGGTCAAAGGAGGTCAGAGGTCACCCTATGACCCCCTTTGACCCATATTACTCATTCAAATATGTCTTTAGGGGTCCGAAGACCCCTAGGGACATATGTCATTTTTTAGTGAGTTAAAAAGGGTCATAGGTCACCCTATGACCCCCTTTGACCCATATGAACGATTCAAATATGTCTTTAGGCGTCTTAGGACCCCTAGGGACATATGTCATCATTTAATGTGTCAAAGAGGGTCATAGATCACGTTGTGATCCCCTTTAATCCATATATGTGATCATTTAATGAGTCATAGGGGGTCATAAGTCACCTTATGACCCCCTTTGACCCATATGAATGATTCAAATATGTCCCTAGGCGTTCAAGGTTTCCTAGAGACATATGTCACTGTTTAATGGGTTAAAGAGGGTCATAGGTCACCCTATGACCCTCTTTGACCCATATGAATGATTCAAATATGTCCTTAGGGGTTCTAAGACCCCTAAAGACATATGTCATCATTTAATAAGTCACCCTATGACCCCCTTTCACCCATATGAATGATTTGAATATGTTCGTAGGGGTCTAAAGACCTCCTAGAGACATATGTCATTGTTTAATGAGTCAAAGAGGGTCATAGGGCCCTTTGACCCATATTACCCATTCGACTATGTCCCAAGGGGTCCTAGGACCCCTAGGAACATATGTCATCATTTAATGGGTCAAAGGAGGTCATAGATCACCCTATGACCCCTTTTGACCCATATGAACGATTCGAATATGACCCTAGGGGTCCTAAGACCTCTAGGGACATATGTTGTCATTTAATGAGTCAAACGAGGTCACAAGTCCTCCTATGATCCCCTTTGACCCAATTGAATGATTCGAATAAGTCTCTAGGGGTCCTACGACTGCTAAAGATATATGTCGTTGTTTAATGGGTCAAAAGGGGTCATAGGGTGACCTATGATAGTCTTTGACCCATATTACCCATTCAAATATGTCCCTAGGGGTCTTAGGACCCGTAATGACATATGTCATCGTTTAATGGGTCAAAAGGGGTCATGGGTCACCTTATGACCCCCTATGACCATATGAACGATTCGAATATGTCTTTAAGAGTCCTAGGACACTTAGGGACATATGCCATCATTTAATGGGTCAAAAGGGATAATAGGTCACCCTATGATACCCTTTGACGATTTGAACGATTCGAATATGTCCTTAAAGGTCCTAAGAATCCTAGGGATATATGTCATTGTAAAATGGGTCAAAGGGGGTCATAAGTCACCCTACGACCCCCTTTGACCCATATGAACAATTCGAATATGGCCTTAAGGGTCCTAGGACCCTTAGGAACATATGTTGTCATTTAATAGGTCAAAGGGGGTCATAGGGTGACCTATGAACCTGTTTGACCTATATTACACATTCAAATATGTCCCTAAGGGTCTTAGAACCCCTAGAGACATATGTCATCGTTTAATGGGTCAATGGGTGTCATAGGTCACCCTATGACCTCCTTTGACCTATTTAAACAATTCGAATATGTCCTTAGGGGTTTTAGGACCCCTAGAGACATATTTCATCATTTAATGAGTCAAAACGGGTCATTGGTTGACCTATGACCACCTTTGAACCATATTACACATTAAGATATGTTCCGAGGGGTCTTAAGACCCCTAGAGAAATATGTAGTCGTCTAAAGGTTCAAAGGGGGTCATAGGTGACCTATGACCCATTTTGACTATATGAATGATTGGAATGTCCCTATAGGTCCTAGAACCCTAAGAAAATATGTCGTCATTTAATGAGTCAAACGGGGTCATTAGTCACCCTATGACCCCCTTTGATGCATATGAACGATTCAAATATATCCCTAGGCTTCCTAGGACCTTAAGGGACATATGTCATCATTTAATAGGTCAAAGGGGGTATTAGGGTGACCTATGACCCCTTTTGACTCATATGAACGATTCGAATATGTCCCTAGGGGTCTTAGGACCCTTAAAGACATATGTCATCTTTTAATGAGTCAAAGGTTGACCTATGACTCCCTTTGACTTATATGAATGATTCGAAAATGTCCCTAAGGTTCCTAGGACCCCTAGAGACATATGTCATGTTTTAATGGGTTAAAGGGGGTCATAAGTCAGCTTTTAACCCCCTTTGACTCACATTACCCATTTGAATATGTCTGTATAGGTCTTAGGACCCGTAGGGACATATGTCGTTGTTTAATGGGTCAAAAGGGGTCATAGGTAACCTTATGACCCCCTTTGACTCATATTACTCTTTCGAATATGTCTCTAGAGGTTCAAGGACCCCTATAGACATATCTCATCATTTAATGGATCAAAGAGGGTCATAGGTCACAATATGACCCACTTTGACCCATATGAATGATTCGAATATGTCCCTATGATCCCTTTTAACCCATATGAACAATTCAAATATGTAAGGGTTCTAGGACCCTTACAGACATATGTTTTCGTTTAATAAGTCAAAGGGGGTCATAGGTCACCCTATGACCACCTATGACCCATATGTACGATTCGAATATGTCTTTAAGGGTTCTAAGATCGCTAGAAACATATGTCATAGTTTAATAGATCAAAAAGTTTCATAGGTCACCCTGTGACCCCTTTTGACCCATATGAATGATTTGAATATGTCTCTAGGAGTTCTAGGACCCCTAGAAACATATGTCATAGTTTAATGGGTTAAAGGGGGTCATAGCTCACCTTTTGACCACCTTTGACCCTATGACTCCATTTTACCTATATGAACGATTCCAATATCCTTAGGGGTCGTAAGACCCCTTGAGATATATGTCATTGTTTAATGGGTCAAATGGGATCATAAGTCACCCTATGACCCCCTTTAACCCATATGAATGATTCAAATATGTCCCTAAGGGTCCTAGGACCCCATGAGACATATGTGATCATTTAAAAGGTCAAAGGGGGTCATTGGGTGACCTATGACCTCCTTTGACCCATATAAACAATTCAAATATGTCCCTATGGGTTCAAATACCCCTAGGGACATATGTCATCCTTTAATGAGTCAAAGGGTGCTCTATGACCCCCTTTGATCCATATGAACGATTCTAATATGTCCCTAGGGGTCCTAGGACCCCTAAGGACATCTATCGTTATTTAATGGGTCAAAGAGGGTTATAGGCCACCTTATGACTCCATTTGATCCATATTACCCATTTGAATATGTTCCTAGGTGTACTAGGACTCCTAGAGACATATGTTGTTGTTTAATGGGTCAAAAGGGGTCATAGGTCACCCTATAACCTCCTTTGACCAATATAAACAATTCAAATATGTCCTGAAGGGTCGTAGGACCCTTAGGGACATATATCGTCATTTAATGGGTCAAAGGGGATCATAGGTCACCCTATGACCCCCTTTGACCCATATTACCCATACGAATATGTCCCTAGGGGGCCAAGGACCCCTACAGACATATGTCATCGTTTAATGGGTCAAATAGACCTATGACCCCCTTTGACCCATATGAACATTTCGAATATGTCCCTAGGGGTCCTAGGACCCCTAGTGACATATGTCGTCATTTAATATGTTAAAGGGTGTCATAGGTCACCCTATGACCTATTCAAATATGTCTTTAGGGGTCCTAGGAGCCTTAGGGACATATGTCATCGTTTAATGGGTCAAAGGGAGTCATAGGTCATACTATGACCCCCTTCTAGCTATTTAAATGATTCGAATATTTCTTTAGGGGTCCTAAGACACTTAGGAATATATGTCATCGTTTAATGGGTCAAAGGGGGTCATAGGTCATTCTATGACCACCTTTGACCCATATTACCCATTCGAATACATCCCTAGAGGTCTTAGGACCCTTAGCGATATATGTCGTCATTTAATGGGTCAAAGAGGGTCATAGGTCAACCTATGACCCCCTTTGACCCATATGGCCCATTTGAATATGTCCCTAGAGGTCCTAAGAGTCTTAAGGATATATGTCATCATTTAATGGGTCAAAGAGGGCCATAGGTCGCATATGTCCCTAGGGGTCCCATTCGAATATGTCCCTTTTGACCCATTTAAACGATTTGAATATGTCTTTAGGGGTCCTCGGACACCTACGGATATATGTCGTTGTTTAATGGGTCAAAAGGGGTCATAGATTTTGCTATGAGCACCTTTGACCCATATTACCCATTCGAATATGTCTCTAGAGATCTTAGGGCACCTAGCAACATATGTCGTCATTTAGTGGGTTAAAGAGGGTCATAGGTCACCCTATGACCCCATTTGACCCATATGAATGATTCAAATATGTCCCTAGGGGTCCTAGGACCCGTAGGGACATATGTCATCGTTTAATGGGTCAGAAGAGGTCATATGTCACCCTATGATCCACTTTGAACCGTATGGCCCATTCCAATATGTTCTTAGGGTTTTTAGGACCCCTTGGGACATATGTCATCATTTAATGGGTCAAAGGGGGTCATAGGTCACCCTATGACCCCCTTTGACCTATATGAACGATTTGAATATGTCCCTAGGGGTCTTAAGACCCTTAGGGACATATGTCATCATTTGATGAGTCAAAGGGGGTCATAGGTCAGCCTATGATTTCCTTTCACTAATATGAATGATTTGAATATATCCCTAAGGGCTCTAGAACCTCTAGAGACATATGTCATCGTTTAATAAGTCAAAGTGCGTCATAATTAACCCTATGACCCCCTTTTACTCATATGAACAATTTGAATGTCCCTAGGGGTTCTAGGACCCGTAGAGACATATGTCATTGTGTAATAGGTAAAAAGGAGTCATAGGACACCTTTGACCCCCTTTGACTCATATGAGCAATTTGAATATGTTCCTAAGTGTCTTAAGACCCATAGAGATATATGTTGTCGTTTAATAGGTCAAAGAGGGTCATAGGTTAGCTTATGACCCCCTTTGACCGACATGACCCATTAGAATATGTACCTAGGGGTCCCAGGACTCTTAAAGACATATATAATCATTTAATGAGTCAAAGAGGGTCATAGGGTGACCTATCACCCCGTTTGACCCAAATTAACTTTTCAAATATGTTCCTAGGGGTCTTAGGACCCCTAGTGACATATGTCATCGTTTAATGAGTTAAAGGGGGCCATAAGTCACCCAATGACCCCCTTTGACCCATTTGAATGATTTAATATGTCCTTAAGGGTTTTAAGACCCCTAGGGTTATATGTCATCATTTAATGAGGTAAAAGGGGGTCATAGGTCAGCCTATGACCACCTTTGACCCATATTACCCATTCGAATATATCTCTAAGGGTCTTACGACCCCTAAAGACATATGTTATTGTTTAATGGGTTAAAGAGAGTCATAGGTCACCCTATGACCCCCTTAGATCCATATGAATGATTCAAATATGTCCCTAGGGGTCTTAGGACCCCTTAGGACATATGTCATTGTTTAATAGGTTAAATAGTGTCATAGGTCCCTTTGACCCATATTACCCATTCGACTATGTCTTTAGGGGTCTTAGGACCCCTAGGGACATATGTTGTCAATTAATGGGTCGAAGGTGGTCATACGTCACCTTATGACCCCCTTTGACCCATATGAACGATTCAAATATGTCCCTAGGTGTCTTAGGACCCCAAGGGACAAATGTCAAAATTTCACGGGTCAAAAGAGGTCATAGGGTGAACTACCCCCTTCGAACTATATGAATAATTTGAATATGTCCCTACGAGTCATAGGACCCATAGGGACATATGTCATCCCTTAATGGGTCAAAGGGTGACCAACGACCCCCTTTGACCCATATGAACAATTCAAAAATGTCCCTAGGGGTCATCGGACCCCAAGGGACATATGTCGTTGTTTAATGGGTCAAAGGGGATCATAGGTAATCCTATGACTCCCTTTGACACATATTACCCATTTGAATATGTTCTTGAACATATGTCGTTGTTTAATGGGTCAAACAGGGTCATAGGTTGACCAATATGAACAATTTGAATATGTCCCTAAGGATCCTAGGACCCCTAAGGACATATATCATTGTATAATGGGTCAAAGGGGGTCATAAGTCAGCCTATGACCCCCTTGGACCCATATTACCCATTCGAATATGTCCCTAGGGGTTCGAGGACCCCTAGAGACATATATCATTCTTTAATGGGTTGACCGCCTTATGAACGATTCAAATATGTCCCTAGGGGTCTTAGGACCCTTAGAGACATATGTCGTCATTTAACGGGTCAACGGGGGTCATAGGTCACGTTATGACGCACTTTGACCCATATGACCGATTTGAATATGTCCCTAAAGGTCCTAGGACCCCTAGGGACATATGTAATCATTTAATTGGTCAAAGAGGGCCATAGGTCACCCTATAACTCTCTTTGACCCATATTTTCTATTCGAACATGTCTTTAAGAGTTTTAGGACCTCTAGAGTTATATGTCGTCGTTTAATGGGTCAAAGAGGTTCATAGGGCCCTTTGACCCATATTACCCATTTGAATATGTCCTTAGGGGTCCTAGGACCCCTAGAGACATATGTCATCATTTAATGGGTCAAAGGGGGTCATAGGTCACCCTATGACACCCTTTGACCCATATGAAAGATTCATATATGTCCCTAGGGATCCTAGGTCCCCTAGGGACATATGTCATCATTTAATGGGTCAAAGATGGTCATAATTCAGACTATGGCTCCCTTTGACCCATATGCACGATTCGAATATGTCCCTGGCGGTTCTAAAACCCTTAGAGACATATTATCATTTAATGGGTCAAAAGGAGTCATAGGTCATCTATGACCCCTTTAGGCGATTCAAAAATCACCCTAGGTGTCTTAAGACCCCTAGAGATATATGTCATCATTTAACGGGTCAAAGGGGGTCATAGGTCACCCTATGACTCCCTTTGACCTATATGAATTATTAGAATATGTCCCTATGGGTCCTAAGACTGCTAAAGACATATGTCATCATTTAATGATTCAAAGAGGGTTATAAGGTGACCTATCACCCTGTTTGACCCATATTAACTTTTCAAATATGTCCCCAGGGGTCTTAGGAACCCTCGAGACATATGTTCATCATTTAATAGGTCAAAAAGGGTCAGAGGTCACCTAATGACCCCCTTTGACTCATATGAATGATACAATATATCCTTAGAGGTCTTAGGACCCCTACGAAAATATGTCATCGTTTAATGGGTCAAAGAGGGTCATAGGGCCCTTTGACCAATATTACCCATTTGAATATGTCCCTAGGGGTCCTAGGACCCCTAGGGACATATGTCATCATTTAATGGGTTAAAAGGGGTCATAGGTCAACCTATGACCCCCTTTGACCTATATGAACAATTCGAATATGTCCCTAAGGGTCTTAGGACCCAGAGGGATATATGTCATCATTTAATAAGTCAAACGAGGTCATAAGTCACTCTATGACCCCCTTTGACCAATATGAAAGATTCAAATATGTACTTACGTGTCTTACGACTCTTAGGGACATATGTTGTCATTTAATAGATCAAAGGGAGTTATGGGTCACCCTATGACTCCCTTTGACCCATATGAATGATTCAAATGTGTCCTTAGGGGTCCTAGGACCCATAGGGACATGTGTCATTATTTAATGGCTCAAAGGAGGTTATAAGTCACCCTATGACCCCCTTTGACCCATATGAATGATTCGAATATGTCCTTAGGGGTTCTAGGACCCTTAGGGACATATGTCATCATTTAATGAGTTAAAGAGGGTTATAGAGTGAACTACCCCCTTCGACCTATATGAATAACTCGAATATGTCCCTATGGGTCATAGGACCCATAGGGACATATGTAATCTTTTAATGGGTGAAAGGGTGACCAATGACCCCCTTTGACCTATATGAACAATTCAAAAATGTCCCTACAGGCTGTCGGACCCCTATGGACATATGTCATTGTTTAAGGGGTCAAAGGGGATCATAGGTAACCCTATGACTCCCTTTGACACATATTACCCATTTGAATATGTCCCTGAACATGTCATTGTTTAATGGGTCAAACGGGGTCATAGGGTGACCTATGACCCCCTTTGACCAATATGAACAATTTGAATATGTCCCTAGGGGTCCTAGGACCCCTAGGGACATATATCATTGTATAATGGGTCAACGGAGGTCATAAGTCAGCCTATGACCCCCTTGGACCCATATTACCCATTTGAATATGTCCCTAGGGGTCCGAAGACCCCTAGAGACATATGTCATTGTTTAATGGGTTGACCCCCTTTGACCCATATGAACGATTCAAATATGTCTCTAGGGGTCTTAAGACCCTTAGAGACATATGTCATCATTTAATGGGTCAAAGGGGGTCATAGGTCACGCTATGATGCACCTTGACCCATATGACTGATTCGAATATGTCCCTAGAGGTCCTAGGACCCCTAGAGACATATGTGATCATTTAATTGGTCAAAGAGGGTCATATGTCACCCTATAACCCCCTTTGACCCATATTTTTCATTCGAATATGTCCTTAAGGGTTTTAGGACCCCTAGAGTTATATGTCATCGTTTAATGGGTCAAAGAGGGTCATAGGACCTTTTGACCCATATTACCCATCCAAATATGTCCTTAGGGGTCTTAGGACCCCTAGAGACATATGTCATCATTTAATGGGTCAAAGGAGGTCATAGGTCACCCTATTACACCTTTTGACCCATATGAAAGATTCATATATGTCCCTAAGGGTCCTAGGACCCCTAAGGACATATGTCATTATTTAATGGGTCAAAGAGGGTCATAATTCAGACTATGACTCCCTTTGACCCATATGCATGATTCGAATATGTCCCTAGCAGTTCTAGGACCCCTAGAGACATATATCATCGTTTAATGTGTCAAAAGGAGTCATAGGTCACCTATGACCCCCTTAGATGATTCAAATATCGCCTTAGGTGTCCTAAGACCTCTAGAGATATATGTCATCATTTTATGGGTCAAAGGGGGTCATAGGTCACCCTATGACTCCCTTTGACCTATATGACCCTTTAGAATATGTCCCTATGGGTCCTAAGATTCCTAAAAATATATGTCATCATTTAAAGAGTCAAAGAGGGTTATAAGGTGACCTATCACCCCGTTTGACCCATATTAACTTTTTGAATGTCCTTAGGGGTCTTAGGAACCTTCGAGACATATGTCGTTATTTAATAGATCAAAGAGGGTCAGAAGTCACCCTATGACCTCCTTTGACTCATATGAATGATACAATATATCCCTAGAGGTCTTAGGACCCCTACAAAAATATGTCATCATTTAATGGGTCAAAGAGGGTCATATGACCCTTTTACCAATATTACCCATTCAAATATGTCTCTAGGGGTCCTAGGACCCCTAGTGATATATGTGATCATTTAATGGGTTAAAAGGGGTCATAGGTCAACCTATGACCCCTTTTGACCTATATGAACAATTCGAATGTCCCTAAGGGTCTTAGGACCTCGAGGGACATATGTCATCATTTAATGAGTCAAACGAGGTCATAAGTCACTCTATGACCCCCTTTGACCCATATGAATGATTCAAATATGTACTTATAAGTCTTAAGACTCTTAGGGACATATGTTGTCATTTAATAGATCAAAGGGGGTTATAGGTCACCCTATGACCCCCTTTGACCCATATGAACAATTCAAATGTGTCCTTAGGGGTCCTAGGACCCATAGGGACACATGTCATTGTTTAATGGCTCAAAGGAGGTCATAAGTTACCCTATGACCCCCTTTGATCCATATGAATGATTCGAATATGTCCTTAAGGGTTCTAAGACCCTTAGGGACATATGTCATTATTTAATGAGTTAAAGAGGGTTATAGTGTGATCTATAACCTCCTTTGACCCATATTACCTATTCAAATATGTCCCTAGGGGTCTTAAGATTCTTAGAGACATATGTCGTGATTTAATAGGTCAAAGGGGGTCATACGTCACCCTGTGACCCACTTTGACTTATACGAACGATTCAAATAAGTCCTCAGGGGTCCTAGGACCCCTAAAGACATATGTCATTGTTTAATGGGTCAAAGGGGGTCATAGGGTGACCTATGACAGCCTTTTACCCATATTACCCATTCAAATATGTCTCTAGGGGTTTTAGGACCCCTAGAGACATATGTCATCGTATAATGGGTCAAAGGGGGTCATAAGTCACCTTTTAACCCATATGAATGATTCGAATATGTCCCTAGGGGTTCTAGCACCCTTAGGGACATATGTCATTGTTTAATGAGTCAAAGGGGGTCATAGGTCACACTTTTACCCCCTTTGACCCATATGACCCATGCAAATATGTCCCTTGGGATCCTAGGACCCCTAGGAACAGATGTTGTAATTTAATGGGTCAAAAAGGGTCATAGGTCACCATATGACCCTTTTTTACGTATTTGAACAATTCAAATATGTCCTTAGGGGTCCTAAGACCCCTAGGGACATATGTCATCGTTTAATGGGTCAAAGGAGGTCATAGGTCACCTTATCACCCCTTTTGACCCATATTATACATTCGAATATGTCCCTAGGGGTCTTAGAACTCTTAGAGACATATATCATCATTCAATGGATCAAAGATGGTCATAAGTCACATTATGACCCTCTTTGACCCATTTGAACGATTCAAATATGTCCCTAGGGGTCTTAGGACCCCTAGGGACATATGTCATCATTTAATGTGTTAAAGAGATTCATAGGGTTGTTTGACCCATATTACCCATTCAAATATGTCCCTAGGGGTCCAAAGACCCCTAAGGACATATGTCGTCATTTAATGGGTCAAAAGGGTTCATAGGTCACCCTATGACCCCCTTTGACCTATATGAACGATTCAAATATGTCCTTAGGGGTCTTAGGACCCCTAGGGACATGTGTCATCATTTAATGAGTCAAACGGGGTCATAAGTCACCCTATGACCCGCTTTGACCTATATGAATGATTTGAATATGACCCTAGGGTTCTTAGGACCCTTAAGAACATATGTTGTCATTTAATTGGTGAAAGAGGGTCATAGGGTGACCTGTGATCCTGTTTGACCCATATTACCCATTCAAATATGTCCCTAGGGGTCCTAGAACCCCTAGAGACATATGTCGTCCCATTCAAATATATCTCTAGGGGTCCTAGGACCCCTAGAGACATATGTCATCGTTTAATTTGTCAAAAGGTGTCATAGGTCACCCTATGACCGCCTTTGACCCATATGAACGATTCGAATATGTCCATAGGAGTCATAAGATTTTTAAGAACATATGTCATTGTTTAATGGGTCAAAGGGGGTCATAGGGTGACCTATGACTGCCTTTGACCCATATTACCCATTGAAATATGTTTCGAAGGGTCCTAGGACCCCTAGAGACATATGTCATCGTTTAATGGGTCAAAGCGGGTCATAGGTCACCCTATGACCACCTTTGACCATATAAACAATTCGAATATGTCCCTAGGGGTCTTAGGACCCCTAGGGACATATGTCATCACTTAATGGGTCAAATGAGGTCATAAGTTACCCTATGACCCCCTTTGACCTATATGAATGATTCAAAAATGTCCCTAAGGGTCCTAAGACCCCAAGGGACAGATGTCATCGCTTAATAGGTCAAAGAGTGTCCTAGGTCACTCTCTGACCTCCTTTGATCCATATGAATGATTCAAATATGTCCCTAGGGGTCATAGGACCCCTTGGGACATATGTCATCCTTTAATGGGTCACAGGTCACCCTGTGACCCCTTTTGACTCATATGAACGATTCGAATATGTCCCTAGGGGTCCTTGGACCCCTTGGGACATATGTCATTGTTTAATGGGTCAAAAGGGGTCATAAGTCACCCTATGACCCCCTTTTGAGCCATATTACCCATTTGAATATGTTCCTAGGGATCCTGAGACCCCCAAGGACATATGTCATCATTTAATGGTTCAAAGGACGTCATAGGTCACCCTATGACCCCCTTTGACCCAGATGAATGATTCGAATATGTCCCTAAGGGTCTTAGGACCCCTGGGGAGATATACCATCGTTAAATGGGTCAAAAAGGGTCATATGTCACCTTATAACACTGTTTGACCCATATTACCCATTTGAATATGCCCTTAGGGGTTCGAGGACCCCTAGAGACATATGTCATCGTTTAATGGGTCAAAGAGGGTCATAGATCACCCTAACCCCCTTTGACCCACATGAACGATTCAAATATGTCCCTAGGGGTCCTAGGACCCCTAGGGACATGTGTCATCATTTAATGGGTCAAAAGGGGTCATAGGTCACCGTATGATCCTCTTTGACCTATATGAACGATTCGAATATGTTGCTTGAGGTTCTAAGAACCCTAGAGACATATGTCATCATTTAATGGGTTTAAGGGGGTCATAGGTCACCTTATGACCACCTTTGACCCATATGAATGATTCGAATGTCTCTAGGGGTTCTAGGACCCTTAGAGACATAGGTCATCATTTAATGGGTCAAAGAAGGTCATAGGTCACCCTATGACCCCCTTTGACCGATATGAATGATTCGAATATGTCCCTAGGGGTTCTAGGACCGCTAGAGACATATGTCAACTTTTAATGGGTCAAAGGATTAACACATATGAAAGATTCGAATATGTCCCTAAGGGTCCTAGGACCCCTAGAGACATATGTTATCATTTAATGGGTCAAAGGGGGTCATAGGTCACCTTATGACTCCCTTTGACACATATGACCCATTCGAATATGTTCCTAAGGGTCCTAGGACCCCTAGGGACATATGTCATCATTTAATGGGTCAAAGAGGGTCATAGGTCACCCTATGATCCCCTTTGACCCATATTACCCATTCGAATATGTCCCTAGGGGTTGTAGGACCCCTAGAGACATATGTCATCGTTTAATGGGTCAAAGAGAGTCATAGGTCACCCTATGACCCCCTTTGATGCATATTTCCTTTTCGAATATGTCCCTAGGGGTCATAGGACCCCTAGGGACATATGTCATCATTTAATGGGTCAAAGAGACCTATGACCCTCTTTGACCCATATTACCCATTCAAATATGTCCCTAGGAGTCTTGGGACTTCTAGAGACATATGTTGTCGTTTAATGAGTCAAAATGGGTCATAAGTCACCCTATGACCCCTTTTGACCCATATGAATGATTCAAATATGTTCCTTGGGGTCCTAGTACCCGTAGGGACATATGTCATCATTTAATGGGTCAAAAGGGGTCATAGGTCACCCTATGACCCCTTTTGACCCATATTAACCATTTTAATAGCTCCTTAGGGGTCCTAAGACTCCTAGGGACATATGTCATTATTTAATGCATCAAAAGGGGTCAATGTTTGACCTATGACCCCCTTTGACTCATATATATTAATAATATACATATATATTAATAACATACATATTAATTTAATAAAAATATTACGTTATTATATATATATATATATATATTAATAACATACATATTAATACAATAATATATAATACATATTATATTTAATGAAAATATTACGTTATTTTATATATATTAATAACATACATATTAATATAATAATATATATATTACATATTATACATTTATATTTAATATATTACGTTATTATATATATATTAATAACATACATATTAATATAATAATATATAATACGTATTTTATATATATATAAATTACGCTATTATATTTAGTAAAAATAATAATAATATAAATTATATTTATAGATTGTAATAAGATTAACATAATATATTATTATATATTACTAGATTATATCTTATATCTTTACATTACGTTAATATATATATGTGTGTGTGTGTGTGTGTGTGTGTGTGTGTGTGTGTGTGTGTGTGTGTGTCTTTACATAGTAATATAAGTGAAATAATTTATAAATCATAAGCTATAATGTTTAAACAAAAGTTTTCCTCCAAAATGGGTTGGGATTTTAAATTTTCCAACCGTAGCATATTGGATATCTGATTTCAAATCGAATATCAAATTCCAAATCGGATATCCGATTAGGCTCGGTATTTACCAAGCCTACCCAGTCAACCCAAAAGATGTGTTTGAAGAGGGTTTTAGTGATACTCAGACTTCGAGTAGCCATCTAAAAATGTTATTTTGATCAAAATTGAATAAAACATAAAGGGTTTTTTAATATCGCTCTCTAGATTCCATCAATATAATTTCTGTCAAATTCTGAGTTTGATAAGTATTTATTAGTTAATTATCAATGAAGATTATTATAAAGTGCTGATTGACATACTGATTGAAAAATAGCTATAACTTTCAAATGGTATAACATTTTTTAAATCTAAAAGTTGTGTCACATTCTATACTTCACCTAGTATAAGAAAAAAAAATAAAAATAAAAATTTGATAAATTTTTCTATTAGTTAGGGTGGTCAGACACGGGACTTTTTTTAAAAAAAAAGTTTTGGTAGAAAATTCATATTTAATTATTTATTTGAAATAAAAATACCAAAAAATATGTGTCACATCCGGGCATGAGTCTACTTTTGATATCTATAATTATATTAAAAAAAAATTATGATTTGATTTTGATTAAGGTGGTCAGACATACACCTACTTTTTATTTTCATCTTGAAATTTTCTTAGTACTGCATTAAAATTCAAACTTTTGACCAATTAATTATTTTTTTCTCCTGATAAGGCCTAGTAGTTTAGAAACTACATTCAATTTTTTACAGATTATTTTCTTACAACTTTTTGATATAAAGTCCATAACCACTTCAAAATTATGTGTCAAGCTGAAATAAACCTGATTTGCTGATTTTTCACTGCCACTTGAGGCCATAGTTTGGTACACCATGATCTTGCACATACCCAAGTGTCTTTGAATATCGAGAACCAAAAATAACTCGACCTTAAAATCATGTGAGCTATTGCTTTTGTTGAGCCATGTCCCATACCATACTTTTCATGGAAATATTCCAAGACTTCCTTAGCTTCTTCGCATCCCAAGCATTTTAGATAAATCCCTTCCTGGTTCTTTTTGTATAGCTAGCTATCACATGTAACACGTAGGACTCACATTTGATTTTAAGTCCTCTACATTGTGAACTATTCATCCAACTAGGGCATTGATTCTTTAAGAGTTAATAAAAAATGTCTTGATGCCAGACATCTATCACCATTCCCTGATTATTGTCAACTTGTGATACAACCATCCTTTATTAACCATCCTCATTTGTCTCAATGTCCAATCGGAATTTCTTTTCATTTCCATCTTGATTATCAACTATCATCTTTGAAAAACCTTGACCCCTAACTAATTTCATGGGTTGAATCTCTAGATCAAACTCTTGGAGTATGGCCATCCATTTCCCTTGTCTTTCACCAAGCTCATTCTGCATCATAAGTATCTTTATCGCTAGATCAGGTACAATTGCATACACCTTACTTCTAAGGATGTAATGACGGAATTTATTTACCATTTTGATCAATGTGAAGGACTATTTGTAAAGTTTAGAATATTTCAACTTGGCATTCTTTAAGGGGTAGCTCATAAACAAGATTGGTCTTTCATTTTCATTCTCCCTTTTCTAAGTTAAAATCTCAGTGCAAGAATGTTCTGAAGTAAAAGAATATATCTTGAAAGGTAGTTGATAGTCAAGGCTTGCTAGTATGAGGGTAGTGGAAATGGCCACTTTCATATCTTCAAATGATTTCCTAGCATTTGCAGACCATTATGTTTTAACTCCTTTCTAGAGAAAATCATTAAGGGGATGAACAATTTCTACAAATCTGCTTATGAATTTTTACACAAAATTTATGTTTCCAAAGAAAGATTTTAGTTCTTGCAATTGTGCAGAGGTGCTAACTTTAGAATGGCTTCAACTCTGTCTAGATCAATGGAGATTCTTGCCTCAGAAATAACATGCCCTAACAAATTTCCTTTGGTAATACCAAATGAACATTTCTTTGGATTGAGAGATATGTCATATTTGTGACATCTATTGAATACCTATGTTAGATTAGCAATGTGAGTACTTTGATATTTTGAAAAGATAGTCAAGTTATCCATGCAGATGACTATGCATCTATTAATCAATCCTTTGAAAGCTTCATCCATTTCCCACTGAAACATCACTCCTACATTAATCAATCCAAAATGCATTCTTCTATAAGAAAAAGTCCCCCATTTTATTGTGAAAGCCATTTTTAGTCGATCTTCTTCATCTACCATCACTTGATTGTACCTAGAGTATCTATCTAGAAATGACATCATCTTTGCCCCATTCACAATTTGCAACACTTCATCTAGCGAAGCAAAGGATAGTTGTGCTTTTGAGATGCTAGATTCAAGTTGCAAAAGTCAACACAGAGACGAATCTCCCCAGTCTTCTTTCATATGGGAACCAGATTAGCCACCCAAGTAGAATGGTAGATAGGGAATATGATCTTTGCATCTAGTAGCTTTTTGACTTCTTTTATTATCAATGGTTCAATTATAGGATTTACAGGTCTTTGTCTTTGCCAGAATGGTTTGGCTCCTAGTTTTAATGGGATGTCATGTGTGATAATCTTAGGATCATAAGTTTTTAACTCTTCATAGCTCTAGGAAATAACATCCTTATACTCGGTGAGTAATTTGAGCATGTCTTCTTGTTCTTGTGGATTGCAAGCTTTTCCTATCTATATCATTTTTGGTCCCTCATTAGTACCCAAGTTGTATGAGTCACATTCACCCCTTCCCTTTACTTGGGTCACTCTACTTTTCAATGTCGATTCATCATGATCAAATATGCATTCTAACTTGACCATTCCTTTTGGAATAGTGTTGGTTTTTAGATCAAGAATCTCATCTTCATCCTTGAGTTCATCATCTATAGGATTTTTATCCAATGCATCATCAATTTATTGTCCCTCAAAATGGAAACTGCACATGATAAACTCAACTATATGTTGATCATCCTGAAAGACCTAAAAGTTTGTGATACTATCAGGAATGGATGGAACAACAACTAATTCTATTGAAAATATTTTCAACTTGGTTCTTTCAACAAGTTGTAATCCACTTGCTGAAATGGTGAGAGCATCAACTACCATGTTTTTCCTTCTTGGGACAAACTTTATGTTCAAAGCCTCAAAATCATCCATTCTATCCCATACCCTTCTTCTGTATGCCAGTAACCTTTTATCATTGTAAGATTACATTGACTTGACTTTTTGTATAACTAGCTAGGAGTCTCCTTTGATTATGATAGCCTTGAATCCTTTCTCAAGTGCAAATAAAAGTCCTTGAATAAACACCTCATATTCTACAACATTGTTAGTGCATTAGAATTGTAATCGATATGTGGCATAGAATGACCTTTTGGGTTAACCATTTCAATGCCTACACCAACTCCTAGTTTGCATCTAGAACCATCAAAGTGAAACATCCAAATTTGATCTCCTTTGGGTATTTTTAATTTATAGTTGTTCATCTTTAACTTTTCCTTTACTTGAGCCTTGAATGATTGTCTTTTAGGAACTCATTGTAACTTTCCTAGTGGAGGACTTGATGATTCTCCACTCTGAATTTTTGATAGGGGAAGTGTGTACTCTTCTTTTTTGTTTTGAATTTCCCCTATTAGTTCTTTAATTTCATTGACTTTGGGAATAGGATGTATGACCATTGAAGTCCATCCTTGACCTTTTATGTATCACCTTCATCTTTGAATTTTGATGACTTTGGGTGGAAGAGAAGACAATCCCCCATCATCTGAAGAAGTATTTCTATATGGTGCATTTAGATCTTCCATTTCTTCTTCAATCTTTTCAAGAGTCCTCCATGTATCCGTGGGACTATAGTTCTCTATAGATTCATGTTGTGTGTCATCACCCTTTTTTGCTCCCATAATTTGTGTCAATACTTTAGCATTCACTTATTGTCTTGATGAACATTCAAACTCTAAATGACTCATTTTATGTAATAGACAAAATCTAGGAAGGAGGAGAATATTAGGGTCAGCTTCTTCCCCTAGACATTGCAAGTTTTCCATCATGTGATCCATGAATTGTATTACAACTTCTTTTTTTGGAGCTGAAACCACAAGATCCATACCATGATCACCTAGTTTTGTGATTGGAGTTGCATCGAGAACCATTACCTTGTAGGAGCCTAGCTCCATTTGTAGAAAGGCTACTTTATTTGAAGCATTGTACTCAGTAATCATTTTCTTCAACTTTGGTTCTGCATCAATTTTGATTTGATTGTTAAGACCCTTCAATGGTAGCCAAAGCTAAGTGAAATACATTGAAAACCATCCCCTAAAACACTTTTTCCATTCTCTACTAAGAAGCAACCCATATGTTTTGGGGATATCAACCACATGAATGTCAATAATATCTTGAATCTGAGGATCGACTATTACCTGTATCCACACATCCTTCAACATGCCTATTACTTTCACCTCAGTTTTATCAAATTACATTACCACTTGATTTGAAGGCCGAGGAGTGACTCCTAACCTTTTAGCTATGGATAGTGGCATGACGTTACATAGAGTCCCCTAAATTGATAAGACAATTGTGAAGATTCTTTCTGTATATCTTGATGCTAAGAAAAAATGGGGGTACCTCTATTTTATCTTGGAACATAGTGAGCATCACCTTTGTAGCACTGACTTATTGAGGGACTACCTTTTGAAAGATAGTATTGTCATTGTGTGGAGTCTTTGTATGGTCCAACATCTTCATGAGTGCTTCCCTTTTTTGTGGGAAATTTTGCAACATATCAAACATAGACATATTGGCCTTAGTTCATTTCAAGTCTTCCACCACACTATATTTTTCCATAGACCAAGTAGGATTTTTCAATATTGTTGGTACATACCCTTGATTCTAATTTTGTTTTCCTATAGGTGGTAGTCTAATTGGTGGTGGATTATTGCTTGCTCTAGGATTGGGTGGAGTTGGTTGTAAAGCTAGAGGAATTGCATTGGTCAAGGGATCATTTCTGCCTCTAAGATTGTAGGTATTTTGATTGTCATTGCGGAATACAAACATCTCTTCATGTTGAATGTCAAGTTCTTAACTAAATGGGAGTGAGAATTCCTCACCTATTAATTCTTCCACTTGGACATTTTGTATAGAGTCATATGACTCTAATAGCATAGCACTGAATTGCATAGAAGGAGGATTATCATTTACTTATGAGCTTTGATTCATCTCCTGATTGCCATTGTAGTAAGAACCATCACTGTTAGAAATTTTTTGGCTATCATCATACTAATTGATATCAACACACTGAACATTTTTGTTGTTGTTATCAGGAGGAATGCTCCCATTATTTAGATAGGTGTTCCATTGTCAATTCTATCTTTGGAAGCCATTATTATGATAATTTTTGTAGGGAAGAGCATTGTTGTAGGGAAGTAATTCTAACCAAGATTATTGTTGTAGGGAAGAGCATTGTTCCTTTAAAAATTGTTATTTTGTCCTTATGACAATATGAGTCATGTCAATTCATTATTCATTTGTGACATTGTCCTCTTCATTTGGTCAAATTTTGAGATGAAACTATTATCTAGTTTTGTAGGAACTATCACCTTCTTTTCAAAGAAAGCTATCTTCGAAGGGTCATACCCTAGATATGTCAATGTAGGGTTTTTTGGAGTGGGTTCCTACTGTAATGGAACTAGATTCTTAGGTAAGAATTGGCTAGGCATTGGAGGTGCTCCAACGAGGTATGCTAGTATTGTAGCAATAGTTTGAGTTGGAGGCATCATCCCTTCCCTATTAGGATTAGCTTGTTTTGTAAACATAATTGCCTCTATGAAAACCTTTTCTAATGTATCAATATCTACCACAAGAAGTCTTTTAAGAAAGATGGTAGTAAGAGGTTCCATAGAATTCAAATAAATCTAGATAGCTGCTTCAATCAGTATAGTGTATGGTGATTCTAGTATGTGATATGCCATATGGAAGCAGTGATTGAAGTGTGAAACTATCTTAGTTGGGTCCCTTTTGATTGATATGAATTGTTGATGTATCATAGCCAGATTGAAAAAAGTCTTGAATTGTTCCAAAAATAATTTCTCAAAAGTATCCCAATCTCTAATGCATCTAGGTGGCAAATTAACATACCAATTGTAGGCAACTTCTCCCAAAGAGTAAGGGAATAAATGAAGAAACATTTCTTCATTAGCAATTTGTTTGTAGTTGAAAATTTCTTTGAACACTTTGACATGATCTTCAGCAGTTCATGTTTCTCCATAAATGAACCTTGGGCAAAAAAATTCAAGATTCTTAGGGAGGTCATGGAGTGCACTTCTCAAGTTGATGGGTGAGTCAACTATGTTTGCAAAAAAGGCCATTGGATGATTTTGTGGACCTGACGGTGGTTGCGCTAGTGGTGGTACTATTGAAGTTTGTGGAGGTCGACCTACTGGTTGAAGTCATGGCGGAGTAGAAGAAGAAGATGAAATGTTGAATGGAAGTGGTTGGATTTGGGGTATTCCTTTGTCACTACGTGGCTTATGAAAGTGGGTAAGCTCAAGAAACTCATGTGTACTTGGTGAAGACCTTAATGCTTGCTGAAATGGGGATTTTGGATCAATATCCTCTAGTTTGCACCAATTATGGAAAAAGCGCACCTCTATAGAAGTACACTTTCTCACCTCCCTAAATTTTACACAACCCATAATTTTGTGCACCTATGGAGCTATAGATATATGGACCTATGAATCTATGGAGCTATAGAGCTATGCACCTATGCAGCAACATTTCTAAAAAAACTCAAAAAAATTTCTAAACTTGTGCGAGGTGTAGATTACCACAAAAGTGTAGAATTCTAAAAATTTGAAAAATTTTCTTCCTTTCTAGGAGTGTAACATGGCCCTCCTTCTAGCACCACTTCTGTTGGGTAGTCATTATGCACGAGGTCAATGAAAAGAATCCATTGTAAAATTCTTCTGTTGAAAAGCTAATCTTTTGGGATCAACTCCAAGCTTTAGTATTTGTTTTGCAATGTACTAAAATCCACTCAGTTGAAGATAAATGTGATTTTTCATGAGGAGGCATTTGCTAGTTCTATTTTTGATCTCTGAATAAAGTAAAAGTTATTTGCTATCTCAAAATAACACATAAAAGGACAATTGTTTTATATTTTCTATTTTTCATTGAAAGCAATCTATCAATGCAACTAAAATGAGTTCATATTCAAACAAGGCATTAACAAAGAAAATAATGAAATTGAAAGAAAATAACATGAAATTGAAAATCCTAACAAACATAAGCTACAAAAAAAAACATGTTGTGAGTTAAACTTTTGAAGAAATCGATAGGAAACCAATGGACATAGGAGTAACACTTCCTAGAATCCACTGATGCAATCATCGGTGAGAAACTTTAACAATTGTATGATATTTCACCTTTCATCAAATTGCAAGGCCACAAAAAGTGCAATCATGTGAGACAAAAGGCTATCCAAGCACAATTTGATGATCTCTTCTCTAGCCAAATACATCAGTGGAATTTGTAAAACTATAGAAAACACCAAAACTAAAAGATCGTACAACTAGAAACAATGCAATAAAACTTTGGCTCAATCACAATCTCATAAAAAAATTCAAAAAGTAATGACACATTTAGGCAAGAATCACTACACTCCAAATACGAGCACCAAAATCATAATTTTATTGCATAATAACATTGGCCCTCATTACATTTTACAATAGGGTATTTATTAGATATTGTCTCCTCAATTTGTATTGAGAGTGAGAGATATCCCCATGCAATAAAATTCTTTCTAAAAAATTAAAAAAACTAATTATATATAAACTAACTATCAAATTCGTTCTTAATAGGACTCCATCCATTTTTTATTCATTAATTCGATGCATGAGCCCTTTACTTGTCAAAAACAAAGAAAAGATAAGAGAGAAAGTAGGAGGAAGCCATGAGTCAAAGTGGAAGTGCATGGAGGGGTCAAAAATGGAAGTTTCTCCTTCACTAGGTGTCTTTCAAAGTTAAACTACGATCACAATGCATTCCTAATGCATGGAAGGCACTATTTTTGGAACTAGCAGTTAACTGTCAGCACACCTCTGAACTGTAGAGTTGTAGACCTATGTACCTGCACACCTATGGACCTATGGATTTGCAGACCTATACACTTGCACACTTGTGGAGATATGAACTTGTGCACCTCAACTGGGTCAAAATCTCAAAATTTTATTAAGTGTAAAAATTTGAAATCCTGGCATCTGGGTTTTGTTCTTCTTCATCTTAGTAATCTTAGCTACATCCAAAAGATCTAATGCCTCATATTTGTCTTTCACATTTTGTTTGTAGTTTCCCATCTCAATTTGAGTCTCTGCAAAAATCTTTGAGTTTGGTGTCAAACTCTAATAGGGCTTCTTCTGTCTTGAATGCTTGTCTAATATCCTCATCGCTAGATGCTTCCTCAAAAGTCTTCCTAAAGTTTGCTACCACAACCTCAATAGGTGATAACTTCTCATGTTCATCATTGTCAAAAAAATCCAAGTAGGCATTACTGCAATGTCTCTCTACTTCCAAAATTTTCTCTCAGGTTTGATCCCTGAGCTGATGTATCTCATCATGTAATGCTTCCATTACTTTATTTCCCTTTGCTATTTTCTCTATCTAATTATCAATCATATCTAGCTCTTTTCCTATATATGCATCAATCAAAACCTAGTACCTTTTCCCTTTTATTTCTTGTAGAGTCTATAGTTCCTTGCTCCAGGCCCATACCTCATCCATGATACAAAAATAATGCTTCAAAATTGCTATGAACTTATTCACATTCTCCTATGTCACATGGAACAACTTCAAATTCCTTGTGATGATCTAGATACCTTTCTCCTCAAAGCTTTCTCGCCACTCCTAACAAGCCTTCAAAAATGGGTCTAATTGTACACCTCCCCCTTCTCTAAGTATAGTATTCAGAGTTTGCTTGGGGTGTTCAGAATCAAGAGGACCAATAACTTTGGCTAGATATCCCTTTAAAATCTCAACTTGCCTTCAATGTGTTCAAATTTCAATCTCATCTTGCTCCATGTTTCTGAGGACCACTTTGACTCCCATAGTCATCATTTTTCAGGATGAATACCATGTAGGCCTTCCCAACATAACATCCTTCATCTCATAATCTTCAAGGCTAATACCTTCTGCATCTGTCTCTTCAGGAGGGAGAGCCACTTATGCAAATAAATCCTAGTTTTTCATGTTGGTGAGAAACATGAATGGTATCACCTCACGTGATGGAGACTCAAGGTTGTTTAAAATCTTTGCAATGTCACAAATGTCATCCTCTGACACATAGAATTAGGGCTTAGTGCTCCTTATTATTTCCTTTCGAAACCATCTTGGGATGCATTTCTCTAGGGCCCTGGCTCTTGATGATGAAGGGATGTGTTCAACTAACTCCTTCCCTTTATCACTCTTATTTGGAGCCATTTCCTATTGTGAGAACTCCCCTTTTGTAGCTTCAGTCTCCTTGGATCCTATAGCTTGCTCCTCAGCATCTTGGGAAGGTTGTTGCACATATTCTACCATTTGTCCCTCCTTTGATACTTCATCAGTAGCCCTTTGTTCTAATTTCTCTTCTGATGATTGTTCCTTCTAAACTTGCTCCTCTTCTAAACACTGAGGTAGAGGAGTTACTAAACGCTTATCTACCACTATAATCTATGGTGGAGATGGAGGAGTGAGATTAGGACCTTATGTATTTGGCGACATCTACGTCTTGCACATGTAGGAGTGTCTCTAATCTTATCCCCAACCAACTTTGCATGTATGAGCATAAAATTAAAAAGTGACATTGAGAAAACATCATCGCCCTCATCATTCTGCTCATCTACCCATTGTTGTACTTTGTCTCCCAAAGAAGAGAGTTTTAAGGGTTCTGCTTGGGCAGATGGTAAAGTACTTTTAGCATTCTTTCTTCTTTGTAATTCTATGGCTCCTACTAGCCGAGTTCCTCCCTATAGGGGCATTTTTTCTTCTTCTTTCTCCTCTAATTCCATTTCTTCTTCTTCTTCATCTCCCTCTAGAATGGTTTTGGGGATAGATAGATTAGGCACTAACCTTCTACTAATCCTTTTCCTTTTCTTCATCCAGATCTTGACCTTTTATTTTTCTTGGAGGTAGAAGGAGAAGTTATCTCATCATGTGTAGGAGGAATGGAGACTTGTGAAATCTCTCCCTCTTCTAATTGGCTAAGTACAATGGGAGGTAGCTGAGGTTCATCCTAGACTTGAGTAGCTCCAGTATCTTGGTACCCTTGTGGACTCTATTCTTGTTGCTAGGATGATGCTTATTCTATCTGAATCCTCTAAGGGGAGGTCCTCTTTCTTTTATTTCTTCCCCTCCTCTCAAGAGGGTGATAATATCCAACTGGGAAATCAAGCTAGTAGACTTTCTTTGGTCTGATAGGAGAGTGGGCTGCAAGGGTAGGAATTGTGACTTTCCTTCCTTTACCTCTTTTCAAGCGAGCATGTGCATGGAAGATTATAGTATTAGGAATTGGATCAAGTGGAAAAGGTTTCTTGATCCAACTCTTTGTCATTTTTATGACATGTCTCAATCAATGATTAATATCATCCCCTTCTTCCTTGTCAACCTCTGCATTCAAAATAGGTCTTTCACCAATTTTATCTACATTGAATAGGGGGTCTAGTAATTCCTAAGAATCTTGTTGCCTTATCTCATTAGGGATGTTTAAGTGCAGAGCCTTTTTTGCTAGATACAAAGTCATCCTACAATAGTCCTTAATGCGAACATCATAGTCATTCATGGAATTCATCTAGTGATCCTCAATAGCATCCTTATGATGGAATTATTTTCTTGCCAAACTCTCCACTTTCCCCACATTGCCAAAGTATGGTCAAGGAGAGTTCTACTCTTCAAGGGGATAGTTCTCCCATTCCCACTAGAAGGATAGAATGTCCTATTTCCTCTTCACTTGATACACTCCAATGATGAATAGCCATGTCCAACAAGGTCTCCACTATCTCTTTATCTTCTCATAGGATGACTCAATTTGCTAGGAAATATCTAATAGCACTATTTTGTCACTTGGGTATCTCTAGGGATTCTTAGGATTGATGGATGCACCAGCTACGCACAAATATGTGAACATTTTGAACTAGATGAAGTAGGCTCTGAGAGCTATGACTTGTGCTTTGGCTTCATCAGATAACCTCTTCCCATAATCTCCCTCAATGAATCAGATGATCACAAATATGAATGCATCATTCACAATTCTACATTCTTTCATCTATGTTGAGAGCTTCTTCGTCACCAGTTGAGGGTAAACTATGTATGGCCAAGCATTGGTGTCCTGCATATTGCCTCTCCTGTACAAACTAGGATAGTTTTTTGCCCTTGTTGCAAGTAGGTATACCATGTAAGAAGTCATATAAAACTTGTTCTTATCCTTCACTACCCTTAGTTGCTCACACAAGTTCTCACTTAGTGTGGTGGCTAAGTCAAATGGTATCTTGCCCCGTCTGATGGTCTTAATGAAGTTGACCATGAAAGTGCTGAGGTGACCTACTACAAGTAAACCCATGACTCTTCTTATGAGAATGATAGAGTACCTGATATCCTTCATCATGTATCCTTGGGTCATGTCTATGTTATCTGTTATCCTTCCCTGAGGAGGCTTCTGAATGAGGCAAGAGGACTGTATTATGTCAATTGTCTCTTTTTGATTCTCCCTATACCATCTCTTAGTTGCTTCATATGAGAGCCTAATGAATTGGTCTACTCTTGGAAGATGGAAGACCCTTTCAATGTTGTTAGGTCATAGGTCTAAAACCACCTCTATGGTGACATTCTTGACTACTCTTTCATTAGGAACAAAATGCTATGACAGTGCCATGATTAGCTTAACTGATTGTACTAACACGAGAAGTGATGCTACATTCACCAATCCAGAATGGATCAATGTGGATACCAAGGCTGATCTCTCTATTGGCTTGTTGCAAATTCTTAGAAATTCTTCTAGATACGTGTGTTTGAGGTTAGTATGTCTAATTTCTATGTGGTTGTCATGAAATCTTGGCATCGAAGGTACATCTTGGAACTTGAACATGACTAGTTTGGGTGCCATTCTAGATGTGGATGCCATTTGATCACCTGCACATTATGAGAGAACAAAAAAAAAAAGTTAATAGATAAAAAACTAAAAAATGTTTAATTAAAGTCTAAATGAGTGTTAAAAAAAAATGTCCCTTTGGTTTATTTCATCTCTTTTATTACTTTTTTTTCTTTATTTTTAAATTTTTTAAAATTTTTTTTATTATTTAATATTTTTTTATTATTTAAATATTTTTTTATAAATTTTTTTCTATCATTTTTAATTTTTTTTGGGAATTGTAAATCATTTTTTTTTTTTGAAATTAAAATAAATCAATTGTTTTAAAAAAAAGTGTGTGAGTGCATCATGGGTGTGATAGACATGGTTGTGGTTTATTGTCACATCAAAGTGGGTGATGATATGTAGTGCCACAGTGGGGTGTGGACATGCAAAACCACCATGAGGTGCATAGTGCTGAAGTGTGGTGGTCAAGGATGCTTTGATGTTGATGAGTTGCACAGTGCACATAAAGGAGCACCTGACATGGGGTTAAATGAGCGGCGCTGTGTGCGAGAAGTGACACCCAACACCAAGTTATATGAGTGATGCAGCACACATGAAGCAATACTCGATGCCAGGTTAAATGAGCAGCATGATGCACATGACATAATGCCCGATGCCAAGTTATATGAGCAGTGTAGTTCATGTAAAGCAACACCTGATGCCAAATTAAATGAGCAACATAGCACATAATGGTAGAGGAGGCAGTTTAAAATGTTACCTCAAGCATACCAAAAAATCTTAGCAAATGAAAAAAAGTGTGAATGAGAGGAAATGGAGAGAGGGGAGGTTTTATAACCCCATAGCACTAGGTCAAGTGCACGTGATTAAATTTTTTTTGACTATTTTTTGATTTTTTTGCTCTTTTCTAATTTTCTATTTTTTTGTTTTTTTTTTCTTAATTTTTTTTTTTTTTTGGACAACTCTAACACTTTTAACTCTAACAATGTGCTCCTGACTCTTGAACTGTGAGTCCAAGAGTCAAAAAAATTTAGGGGGTCCCTATTCCTAGTGAGGAATGAGGTGTTTGTTGTGGACACCACAATAGGGAGGTAACAAATTTGATGTTGGCACAATGGTGAAAGTGGAAAGACCCCCAACAAGAAACCTTCAACAAAAGTAGACAACAAAAGATATAGTACAAGGGATATAGAAGACTGTGGTCAAGATCCAAACACATAGAATATGAAGATAATATCCTAGAATGTGAGAGGGAGGAATAGCCCTAGAAAGAAGTATGAAGTTAAATAGAAGGTTATGCAACTTAAGGTTAACATGATTCTTTTTCAAGAAGTAAAAATGATGGAGAGAGTGATATGTAGATTGGCTAAATATCTATGGCTAGGAGCTTAGTTATCTTATAGCATTACAATGGGTGTTTTAGGAGGCATTGAGACATGTTGGAATTTGGATAGAGTGATGGGGAGGGATATTTTTATGAGCCACCATTTTCTAGTGGTGGGCTTCACTACCAAAACTTGTGACTATAACTTATTTAACTTCTATGCACTGAATACCTATATTGGGTGGCTTTTGGTATAAGAGGAGACAATTTTTTTTTTTTGGTACCATGAGGCAAGAGAACATTTTATGTATTGAAGAATTTAACACTGCCATATCCCTTAAAAAAATTAGGTGGGCTAGAGGACTTCTCTGAGAGTATGCATGACTTAGCAGGCTTTTAGGGAAGAAATTATTTGATTAATATTGATCTCCATGGAACCCCTTTCACCTCGAGGAATAATAGATTAGGAAATATTCTAATTTAGGCTAGGCCTGATTGTGTTCTTATCTTAGTAGGTTGGGACATTATCCCTCACACTTTCTAAAATGCCAACCCGAGGACCATCTCTGATCACTCTATGTTGTGTTTCTTGTGGAAATAGAACTAGTTAAACATGCAAAGATCATTCAGGTTATGAAGGAGGAAGTGAGATTTTTTTTTTTTTTAATAGTATGAACTAGTTTAAAGCACTAGGCCTAGATGGATTCCCCCTTGCTATGTTTTCAATAATTTTGAGATATCATCAAGTATGATATTTCACAAGCTATAGGTGATTTTAAGAGAATGGGCAAGTTGTTGGAGGAACTCAACCAAACCTTCATAGTGTTAATATGTAAGATGAAGGGGCCAAGATGTCTTGAGGAATTCAAACACATAAGTCTTTGCAACATAATTTATATGATGCTCTCTATTGTCATGGTGAATGATAGCAAGCCCATGTTTGATAAGTTTATAAGTCCACACCAGAGTGGGTTTGTTCTTGGCAGACAAATTTTGGATGCGATCATCACCAACCATGATGTGCTATACTCTATGGAGAGGTGTGGGACCCCAAGTGTGGCTTTAAAACTTGACATCTCTAAAGCCTATGATAAGATAAGGAGGGAAATTTTAATTCTAACCATTTTGGGATTCAAATAGAAGTTTATTAGTATTATCCAGGCTACTACTAATACCATCAAATTCTCAATCCTGGTGAATGGGAACCCAAGTAGATTTTTTTTCCTCCTCTCAAGGGCTTAGACAATGGGCCCCCATATCTCCTTACTTAGTCATCATTGTTGGGGAGTTAATGGGAAGAAATTTAAAGGCCTTGGTAGGAAATGGCAAGATAAAATGCATTAAACTGGCTTCATCCACCCCTCCTTTGTCCCCACAAGTGATCCAATAATTTTCCAATGACATCATAATAGTTTTCCTATCTTTCATGCATGAATCCATAGCTTGGAAGACCCTTCTTAACTAGATTAGAGAGTATTGGGATAATGTATAAACTATAAAAAAAGAAAAGTGTAATTTTTAAAATAAGGATATGGATCTCAGAGGGAAGTTATCAAAATTCTAGAATTCCAAGAGGTGAGCTTACTAGATATTAATCTACCTCCTCTCAAAGGATTAGACAAGGGCCCCCCATCTCTCCTTACGTATTCATCATTGTTGGGAGGTAATGGGAAGAAATTTAAAGGCCTTGGTAGGAAATGGCAAGATAAAATGCATTAAACTAGCTTCATCCACCCCTCCTTTGTCCCCACAAGTGATCCAATAATTTTACAATGACATCATCATAGTTTTCCTATATTTTGTTCATGAAGCCATAGCTTGGAAGATCCTTCTTAACTAGATGAGAGAGTATTGGGACAATGTATAAACTATCAAAAAAGAAAAGTGTTATTTTTAAAATAAGGATATGGATCTTAGGGGGAAGTTATCAAAATTCTAGAATGCCAAGAGGCAAGCTTACTAGATATCAATCTTGGCCTCCCTCACACAATAAAAGAAGTAACCTCACAATACTATCTAATGGACTAGTGGAATGCTTATAGAGAAATCTTGTGGTATGGAAAGGAAAAATTTTGAGCATTGCAGAAAAACTTCAGCTTTTCTTGGCCTCATTATAGGGAATCCATGTGTACTTCCTTTCACTCTTCAAAATCTTGAGTAGATATAAATAGATTATTGAAAAAAATCCAAAAAAATCCTATGGTCTTGTTGGTGAACAGATTGTCTTTTCAACTATTTAACAAATTCACTCTATGTCTAGGGTATGAAAAACACAAAATGTTCATAATAGTTGAGAAAATCTCATATTATTTGATTTTCTCTCTATATTTTAAATGTAGAACTTCCTTATGAAATATGCAATGAATTCAAAATTATATTTTCACTTGTACTAGAAAGTGCATAATGATCTCTCACGTACTCCTAGGTAGTGAGGTAAGAATCAATTCAAACAACCAAAAAGAAACATTCATTGAACCATACTTCTATAGAACATCTATTTCAAAGGAATGAATAACACCATAAATTGATATCAATCATTCAAGCACCTTAATTGAAACAAGCTTATAGTAAGAACAACAATCAAATATATTGAACCAATACACTAGAGTTCACAAAGTAATAGTGATCTAAAAACTTCAAATGCCAAGTTTCCAAGCCAAATCCAAGATTATATATAAATATTAAACCTTCTTCATGCACACAATCATTCAAAAATCAAAATATCCATATACTATCTTTTGATTACAGTTTGAAAGTATCAACTTATCAGAGTTTCTAATTATTTATTTCTAAACTTAATTAGTTCAATGCCCCAACATTTATAGTTTTCAATATATATTCAAAAGGCCTCCATCAAAACCCAACCCTTTTGGTTTAAACAAAAAACAATTATAAACACAAAAATAGTTAGAAAATAGGTGTCAAAATGTAACTAAAACAACTATCTTGTTCAAGTCTCATTGCTAGTCTTCTTTTCCTAACCCACAATCTGACACACTAGCTTCCAACTTTTGAAAGTGTTTATGAACTCATGTATTGTGTGAGAATGTGGATTCTTTAGACTCGACAACCTAACACTATACACATCCTTCTACCATTTGAACTCTTTTATCTTCAAGTTTTGGCGTGGCATGAGGTTCCTATTTAGACATAACAACAATTCAATATTTGCCAGCATAGTGAAGTCATTGACACTTGGAAATTCATTATCTCTAATCTACTCAATGGATTCATTGAAGCTCTTAGTTAGTTTCTTATAATCCATATTCCCATCATCAAACTATATAATCCATGTAGGATTTACTATCTTCATATATTTAAGGAGTTCTTTGTGCATTCTAGTAATTTTCTTCTCAATGCCTTGCACTTCTTTAATTGCCTCCTTACAAACTAACTCCTTCTAACCCATGCTTTTTTCATGATGAACAACATGCAAGGATCTATATTCTTCATGGGATACTCATTCAAAAACTTAAGCACTCAAAACTTCTCAACTTCAGTTACTTGAAATACAATTGTCTAACATTGGCTTTGCTCTATTTCCCATCCTAGAATCAAATTTTGAATTTCTCCCAATAGCAATTCCCCATCGGCATATACATTAGTGAATTCAAAAATAAACTTGTCACCTTCTTTAATAATGACATTCACCTAATCTTTCATAGCATCTACTAGCAGCTTCCCCCTTTGCATTTGCTTCACCAGCTATTGGCTTTCTATAGAATTTGGCTTGAAGGCGTGAGGGGCTTGAACAACTAGTAATACACCAAGATTCATCAAAGAATTGATATTCATGACCATATTCATCACCATTCCCCTAAGTTCCTTTTTCTCTCTGCTATACTTCTCAGATTGAGTTAGCATATGGTCGATAGAAAATTTGAAAAAGTGATTACCAGTGCTTCTATTAATGGTCCCTAATTTGATTGAGGTGACTTTGAAATATTCATTATTAATCACCCTGAACTATGTTTTATACTTGTAAGTGGCTATTTCAACCATTATCTTTCTAGTCACTAGGTCTTTGGTTACAACATATTTGGTTACAATGTCCTTTAGTAGTGTTGAAACAGGCTGGAGGTTTCTTTCCTTACTAATCATGTTGGATAACTAGGAAGGGATAGCAAGACTTACAAAGATTTCTTGGGCATCTCTAGTGGGAGTCATGAACCTTGGATGATCAACCTTATAGTCCTTGATGAACTGCACATCACCATCAACACCATCCAAAAAATTGAGATCATCATTCGAATCCTACCCCTAAGTTGACATCTTTTCTTTTTGAATCTTAGGTTGCTTAAGGGCCTCATATTTAGCTTGAGACTTGGTCCTAGGAGCCATGTTTCATATATGGATGGGCATCCTCTTCTATTTACCTTGAGCCAACTCATTACCTACAATAGGAGATGAAAGTTGGATGTTAGATGATGATGGTTTAGAAAAAGAAACCACCCCTAAAAAGGGTTCTTTGAAAATTTCTTGTTCCACTTCTTTAGCCAATTGTTTGTGTAAGTAAATATAAATCTAGCTCTTTGATTTATATCTTCTTCCTCATCTTGATTCCAATTTACTACCAGTGACTTTGATTACTTGGATTGTTCCTAGCTTGGGTCAACCATATCTGAGCCATCTTCAATCACCCCCTCTGTTTTGAACTTCAACTTTAGGGAATTGATTTGCTATAATGTTAACCTTGAATAGGCTCTTCTTGAAACTTCCTCCTCATCTTTACAATCTTTCCATAGATCTCCTAACTATGGAGTTGCTGACAGGTGACCTTCAAGACCAAGAATCTAAACTACATATCCTTTACTATTAGAGTTTCTTCTACTATGATAAGAACCAAAATTAAATGCAAGGAAATTACTTCCAATAACATAAGCATTAATCATATTGTTACAGACTAGAGAATGTAACTTAATAGGGAAATCTATCTCCCAATCCTCCTATGGTAAATTATCCTTTATGATAGAGAATATTTGCCTACAAATCTTAGCTAAAACAAAGCATTTTAGAGCATATCATGAGAGTTTTATAGGTTCCTCTTTGACTATGCCTATTTTCAAGAAAGTGAACTTGGGAAACTATCTAAAATAACTTTTGTATTGTTGAATCAATCTTTGAGCTTCAAAAGACAACCTAGGCATCAGTGTCATCTTCAAGGATGCATGCACATTTTCAATTAGCACATCATGAAACTCCCTAACTTCTCTAGTACTTTAGTCTTTTGTAGTAGAGGGAAATATTGGTACTCTATTATTTCTTCATTCCAAACTTCATTAGGAAGAGGGGTAAGGTCACAAACATAGGCAATGAAATAAGTAAAGTAGGAAGCCATATAGAAATTTTCCCTACATTCTTTGGCATGTTTGAGTTGCATCCTTAATGAGCTAGCAATAAGCTTTGCCCAGTCCATCCATTGTTCTCCCTTCAAAATGATTTCTATATATCTGTACATCCATTCTTAAAAGAGGAAAATAGTAGCAAAACCTTTGACTCTATGCAATAGCATGACAAGGTCATGAATATGAGGTTTAAGGTGATCTTTAGTGACAACTTTAGGTAACCTAGAACATCCACCATACATAGTATCAGTCCATTTCCTAGCTAGGGTATTGTGGAATTGGTTCAGAGTTTCTTGATATTTAGCAACGACTTGAATAAGGGAGAATGTGGAAAAAGTGTTCTCTAGTAGATGCAATATGGAGGCAATAGTTTCTCTTGAAATTGAGAGTACTATTTCACCATCTTTAATCATAATACTTTTGCTCCTAACATCATAATGGTCAATACACATTTGGAGCAACTTAGGACTCAAAAGGGATGGGGAAAAAGAGGTGGCTTCAATTATTCCACTGGTTAGAACTTTTATGCACCCATTTGATTCATCCACATACTCAAGGAAATTTTATTACAAATTTTGAAACTTAACATGATCTAAGTTTGTATGACTTATGATAGGCCTTTTACATTTGAGACTTGAAACATTGCCAAAGAAATGCTAAAAAAACTTCATTCTTAATCAAAATAGCAAGGCTTCAAACTAATTTTATTGGAAAACACAGAGATTGCAGAACAAAAACAAGAATTTCTATGTTTCTCACCTATGATTTTTCAAAAAACAATGATTTTCCCTTCCGTCCCTCTTTAACAACTTCTCCTTCAAACTTTCATTTCTTTGCATAATAAATAAAAAGGGAAAGCCAAGCTTATTTTAAGAAGGAATAGAACTTACGTGATAAATTATAGCCTCATTATGAGGAATTTGTGACAAATCACTCTTCATTAAGGTTTACACATTCAAAAGCCTTATGAAATAATCATCTCATTTAATAACCTCCTTTGTGGCTGTATCAATAATGATTAGCCTTATTCTGACATCCAATCCCCTTTGTGGCTAAATATTTTCCACTTTTCCTCATAATGATGATCTTTCACATTGGGAATAAAAATGTCCTTTTATTTATTACTCTCTAACATAGTAATCAATGCATTTCAAAATGACGGTGCATCATACATCATAATCCACATTCACCGAGAAACCTCTATCATTGAACAACTTTGAACTACTTTGAAACAAGGTTCAAAATGGCTCAATGTAATTCAAAAGAACACCTCACTACTTTGGTGTGCATTTCTTGTAGAAAAATTGTTAGTGCAAAAACCTTTGGTTGAACTACTTTGAACTACTTTGAATTGGAGTTCAAAGTGGTTCAAAGTGGTTCAAAAGAAGGAACAGTGACAAGGAGTGTTTGGGACTTTGGACAACACTTTGAGAGATGGCAAATATGTGGGGTGATGAAGGAAAGACTTCAAGAGCTGGATGAGCAAAAATTTAAGGAAAGAGTTTTAAACATGGTGACTCATTGGACAACTAATAGGGGCTCTAATTAGGGACTAGGTACATGGAGTACACAGAGAACTTAGATAACTAGACATAGGAACTAACCTAACCTAACACAAAGGAAACTAGTAGGAAAGGAAAGACAAGAAATGAAAACAAAACCAAAAAGATATGTACATGATTGGGGACTTCACAAGACTCAAAACTTGATTAACTTCAAGTCCTGCCCATTGCAGGTGAAAGGTACTTGGGCCAATGACTTCTAAAATGATAAATAGACCTTTCTAGAGAGAATTGCATTTTCCATGTGAACCCTTTGGTTCTCTCCTTTTGTCCCAAAGAAGCACTTCATCATTCTTAAAGAAACCACGTGGTCTAGCTCTCTTGTCAAAGATTTTCTTTATCCTCATCTGATTTTCAGGGATGTGATCAACCAATTTATCCCTTTCATCTTCTAGCTTATGTAGATACATTACCCTTTTCTCTAGAGAATCTTTAAATAATTGATCTTGAATGATAGATTGTAATTTAGCAGCAGATAGCTCTAAAGGCAATGACACTTGAGCTTCAATTTTATACACCAATTCAAATGGGGCCATACCTATAGCTCTTTTTGGTGTAATCGAGCTGGCCCATAATGCTTCATACAGTTTCTTATGCTAGTTTTGGGGATTATTAGACACTAGTTTTTTAATTATAGCAGCCTGATTCTTATTACTGGACTCTACCTATCCATTCCCTTGTGGAAAATAAGATGAGGAATGGGCTAGTGAGATGATATGTTCTTAGCAGAAAAGAGAGATTTCCTCAGATGAAAAATAAGTTTCATTATCTGAGACTATCTTTTGGGGAACTCAAAACCTAACAAAAAAAATTCCATTAAGAAGTCACACACTACCTGAGAATCAACCCTTTTGGTTAGGACAACCTCCACCCAATTGCTGAAATAATCAGTTGTTGTTAATATTTATGTATGTCCAATACTTGATAGAGGATTTAAGGGTCCAATAAAATCAATACCTTCTGGTGGAAAGGCTCATCAATGGCTACTAGCATAAGATTTAAGGCTGGTAATTGAGAGAAACTAGTGAAAAGTTGATATTTCTCACAATTCTTAACAAATTTATAAGTATATTTGAACATACCTGGCTAGTAGAAGTAACTCTAGAGAATTTTGAAAGCATTTACTATAGATGAGAAGTGTCCCCCACAAACATTTGAATGATATGCCTAAAAAAACTCTTCCTACTGTTTTGCATCTACATACCTTAAAAGGGTTCCATTGATTCCTCTTTTATATAGAATACCATTTGAAAACACATATTTAGCAACCTTCAATCTAAGGTTTCACCTTTCTTTGTAACTCATATTCGGGGGACATTCACCATACGTTAAAAGATGTGCAATATTGGAGAACCAGGGGTCTAAAAGGCTGACTAAGAAAACAATAAGTGTTTCTCTAGTGTTGTCAATAGGTGCTTCTTTATTTTTAGCCATAAATTTATACAAACCACATCCTCTCACCAATGAAGTTGGCTTGATGGTTAAGTCATATTCCTAAGCTTTAGTTACCCATACAACCTTTTTATTCATCACAACTTCTTGTTATGTTAATATACTTTTAATTATTGTTTCTAGCACATACACAACTGAATAGGAATGCAAGATGTAATACCTGAATCATTTCAATGCTTTCACCACATCAAATGCATGTGTCTCTATTTGAGTATAATTTAACTAATGTATCTTTAATGGAATTCTCATGAAAGTGATTGGAGCTTCATTATTCTGATCATCCTTTTGAGTCAAAATACTAGATAGGGAATGTTCAAAGGCATAGCAATAAATAATAAAATCTTTTTCAAAGTTCAGGCTTACTAGCATTGGGGCATTTGAAATAGTTGTTTTAATATCTTCAAAAGCTTTCTTACCTTCTTGCCATCTAAAAGGGTGCTTTTCACTCATCATATCTAACATATGTCTCACCTTTTTAGAGAATTCATGAATAAAACTTCTTAAAAAGTTAATTTGACCAAAAAAGGACTTCAAATCACTCCTCTTGGTGGGTAAAGCTAGTTTTTGTATTTCCTTCACTCTTTCTCGATCAATCTTTATGCCATATCTTGAGACAATATGTCTGACCAATTTGCCTTCTTCCACAAAGACTATAATTTTTTAGGATTTAGAGATATACCATGTCTGCATCTATTAAGTGTCTTTTCTAGGTCACTTAAATGGTGTTTTCTTTTGTTAGAATAAATGGTTAAATCATCAAGATATATCAAAATTATACTATCCCTCAAATCCTTAAAGGATGAATTCATTGCTCTTTGAATGGTCACTCCTACATTAATTAAACTGAATGGCATCCGATTATAAGCAAAGGTACCCCATGGAGTAAGGAAGGTTGTTTTATGTTGATCTACTAGTGCAACGCTAATTTGGTTGTGTCCTGAATAGCCATCAAGCATTAACATGACCTCAAATCTGGCAACCATCTAGAAGATATGATCCATAGTGGGAAGTGCATAGTTTTCTTTGAGACTCACTTGGTTTAGGTTCATAAAATCTACACAAATCCTTATTTCACTATTTTTCTTTCTCATAGGAACAATGTTCATTGCCCATGTTGAATGATGAATTGGGTATATTATGCGAGCCTTTAACATTTTCTCAATCTCTCTAAAAATAGCTTCAGATAACTTAAGATTATAATTTTTGAGCTTTTTCCTAAAAGTGGTTTCCTCTAGTTTCAAAGGTATATGATGGACAAACTCTCCATTTCTAATGTTTTTTAAGTCTTCATACCCCCAAACAAAAATGTCCTAATATTGAGTAAGAAGATTAGTCAGCCTATCTTTCTCCCTTTTAGAACAAGTCTTACCAATAGAAATCCATTTGGGATTTTCCTCATTTTTGATATTAATTTTATCATGTTCTACATTTTTATCAGAATCAACATTCCTTTTTAAGGCACTATCATCCTTTCTTCTAAACAGGTGTTCTAGAGAAATCAATCCCTTGGGAATCTGATTACCCTTGAGTTGAATAAGTTCCCCAGATTCAACTAATTCCTCTCCAATTGATTTACCATCACAATTAGATCCTTCAAAGAAGGTTTCAGCAAAATTACCAGCACATTCAATGAACTCTTTCAGTTGTGTATCATCATTTAAAACCTGCCAATGATTAACATTGTCTAGAACTCTAGGCCTATACATCATCTCAATGCTATAGGTATCATTTTAAAATTTTGGATGTGGTAATAAAAATGATGCCAAAATAGCTAAAGATTTAGCTTTAGTTTTTTGGGAGTGAGGTCTAAATTCAATAGAAAATGCTTTAAATTACTCAATTTCATCCCAAACAAAATTTCTATAATGATCCAGCCTATCATTTTTAACAGAAAATTGCTTTCTTACCTATTTTGCAATAAGTTTAGCATCACCCTTCACCTTTAACTACTTCACTTCTTTCACTTTGGCTTATTGTATACCTAGAAGCAATGCTTCATATTCCACAGTGTTATTTGGTATTATGAAAGTCTAATTTAAAAGAGAAAGGAAAAGTGACCATTGAAGGTGAAATGAGAATAATGCCTATGCCTGAACCTGAATTTGAATAGCTTCCATCAAATTCTAGAGTCTAGAGGGCTTCATCGTCACTTACTTTATCACTTCCCTTACATTGTTCACTAGGCAATATAACATAATTTCCAAATTGACACTCCTCGTATAGTATCTGTGCTTTAGGATTATCTAAAGGCACAATAGTATATTTATTCTTTGGCTTGGGTTTTAGTTTTATTCTCTTCTTCCCCACTAGAATATAAGCTTTAGACCAATCCATTTCAATTTCTCCACCCATATCTTTATAGAAGGTTTTGCTAAGAAACATTCCATAGCTGGCTAGTATATCAGCTACAAGAATGGTGAGCTTCATTCTTTTCTCTAGGCAAGCATAGAGGATAGCCTGCACATCTTTCACTTGACCAACTAGGGGCACTTGTTTCCCATCCATAGAATACCAAAATCCAATGGTTTTTGTGAGCTCTAGACCAAGGACCTTTGCGATAGGTTGGGGCATAATATTATTTGATGCTCCAAAATTAATGATGTAGTTATTGAGTTTTTGGCCATTTAGCAGCAACAATATATAAAATAGTTTGCACTTTTTTACTTCTATTTCCTTTTCAACAAAATTAGTAGCTGCTTCTTCATAAGGAACATCTGTCCTGTACTTTTCAAAAAAAAAAAGGTTCATTCAAAACCTTTGAGTTTTTAGTCATAACATCAACAAATTGTGCATTATTAGTAGAACCTCCTTTAACATATTGAAATAACTTGTCCAACTCCTTAGGATTAAGTCTCAATTATTCAGCTTGGGAGATAGATATGGAAGAAGATTTGCAAAATTATACAATATCAAAAGATGATGTACTAGCTATTGATTTTTCTCTAGAAAAAATTCTTGCTTCTATATATTTTTTTGAATCAACACGTATATGTTCCTCTTCTTTGGGAGTTGACACATTTGGTTTAGCTCTTGTATAAGGTTTCTATTTCCTTTGACCTCTAGTCATTACTGTGCAAGTGGGATCTTGAAGTGTCAAGAAAACATTACCTCCCCTTTCTGGATCATATTCATACTCAAGAAAATAAACACCTACATCTCCATCCTCTACCTTCTCATTTTTAGGGGTTTTCTTTGCTGCAAGAGAATTTTTAACTAGTTGAACACAATTTAGCTAGTCAGGACTAGTTCGTTCATCATGAGCTAAAGTCATATGAAAAGAACAAATTGCTTCTTTAGGAGCTTCTTCAATTAGTAGTCTTATTTAAGGGGCAATCAATATGAGAGTTTTGCAAAATTTTTGAGGCTATTGCTGCCTATGAATGTCCTGATAAGGAGTTTGATAAGGGGTATGTATTTTTTTTTGTTTTCTCTTCATCATTGCTACATCATTCATCATTTTTTTGCAAAATAGGGTCTATAGAGGTAGAAGATGAAGTAGTTCTAGGTGTTTGAACTTCTCTTTTCCATTTACCAGCATTGATAAATGCATCTTGTATTTGAATAGCTAGACTCTGAGTAGTAGCCAAATCAGCATAGACATCTTAATGAGATGAAAACTTATATCTAGGGGAACAAAATTAATGAAGAATGATTTCTAGTTCTCTGCATTAGGTCTAGATGTTGTGGGAATTCTTTGAATCAACCTATTAAATTTAGCAACGAACTCTCTCATAGGTTCATGCATCTCCTTTTTCATCTGACTATGTTGAAAAAATAGAGAACATTCATTTTTAGGAGACTTGAATCTATCTTCAAATGTATTTTTTATATTATCCTAGCTAGTGATCAAATGATGGGGTAGGTGTTTGAACCAATCAGCAACGACATTAGTTAACATCCAAACAATTAATCTTATAGTGACTTCTTGAGTAGGAACTCTTATAATAGCACAAGCTAAATGAAAGGAACTCAAATGATCACCTGTTGAAACTTTACCATCTCCACTAAACTTAGGTAAAATTTCAATAGCTCCTTTGGGTAATGTTGTAGGGTTAACACCTAGATTCAAAGGCTCTATATTTTTCCCCCATGGTTGATTGACAACCATGTTAGGTGGTACAACTTGCAAAGGCTAGATTGTTATCAAAGTTGGGACAAGAGAATTTAATGGAAGCAAGGATTGTACTAATGGTGAAAGAGGAGATTTTTTTGGTGTTGATTTAGGTCTACTTTGAGATTTGATCATCTTCTTTTTAGGGTCATTGAAATTTGGCAAGAACTTTAGATTCTTCAGTGGCTCAAAGTTCTCATCAAGGATCCCCTTTTCTCTTCCCCCCCTTGTATATCTACGAGTAGCTAGCTCTATTTCCTAGTTCTAAGCTCAAAGTCTTGCAGGTGCTTGAGGAAGTCTATTAACAATCGCTTCTTCTTGAACTTTTGGTACCCCTCTTAAAATCTCAACCGTTTCTTCTTCTCTTTCTAAAACAATCAATACTTGTTGATATTGTTGGTTACTTTGGAATAATGCTTAGGTAGTTGAATTCAAATATGAGATTATATCTTCTTGGGTATCCTCAAATCTAACATTAAGTTGTAATATAGGGAAAACCTTATTATGAGGGAGAACCATTTTTATTCATAGTTTTTCAAAGACCAAGTTCTCTTCAAAAGTGGTTCTCCCTAGTAGAGTCGCCAAAAATCCATTGGTGAACAAATTATCTTTTCAACTATTTAACAAATTCACTCTATGCCCAAGGTATAGAAAACACAAAATGTTCACAATAGTTAAGAAAATCTCATATTATTTGATTTTATCTCTGTATTTTAAAGGTACAGCTCCCTTATGAAATTTGCAATGAATTCAAAATTATCTTTGCACTTTTAACAGAAAGTGCATAAGGATTTCTCATCTACTCCTAGGTAGTGAGGTAAGAATCAACTGAAACAACCAAAAAGAAACATTCATTGAACCATACCTCTATAGAACATCTATTTCAAAGGAATGAATAACACCATAAATTGATATCAATAATTTGAGCACCTTAATTGAAATGAACTTACAGTAAGAACACTAATAAAATATCTTGAACCAATAAACTAGAGTTCACAAAGTAACAGTGATCTAAAAACTTTGAACACCAAGTTTCCAAGCCAAATCCAAGATGATATATATAAATATTAAACGTTCTTCATGCACATAGTCATTCAAAAAGAAAAACATCCATATACTATCTTTCCATTACTATTTAAAAGTATCTACTTATCAGAGTTTCTAACTATCTATTTCTAGCCTTAATCAATTCAAAGCCCCAACATTTATAGTTTATAATATAGATCTAAAAGGCCTCCATCAAAACCCAACCATTTCAATTTAAACAAGAAATAGTTATAAACAAGAAAATAGTTATAAAATAGGTGTCAAAATGTAACTAAAAACAACTATCTTGTTCAAGCCTTGCTGCCAATCTTCTCTTCCTCACCCATGGTCTGATGCACCAACTTCCAGTTTTTGAAAGTGTTCATGAAAACCCACATTGCATGAGAATGTGGATTCTTTAGACTCATAAATCTAGCCATACACACATCCTTCTACAATGTGAACTCCTTTCACTTTAGGTTCTAACATGGCATGAGGTTCTTGTTGAGACATAACATTGATTCAATATTCACCAACATAGTGAAGTCATTAATGCTTGTTGATTCATTATCTCTAATATACTCAACAACTTCAATGAAGCTCTTACTCAGTGTGTCAAGATCCATATTCCCATCATTGAACTATAGAATAGCTATAGGATTTACTATCTTCATATCTTTAAGGAGTTCTTTGTGTGTTCTTGTAATTTTGTTCTCGATGCCCTGCACTTCTTTAATTACCTCCTTATAAATTGACTCCTTCCAACCCATGTTGTTTTCCATGATGAAACAAATGCAAGGATCTAATTCTTCATGGGATTCTCATTCAAAAAATTAAGCACTCCGAACTTCTAAACTTTAGTTACTTGAAATACAACCACTTGGCACTGACTTTTCTCTATTTCACATCCTGGAATCAAAGTTTGAATTTCTTCCAACAATGATTCCCCTTAGGCATATACATTGGTGAATTCCAAAATAAAATTATTACCTTCTTTAATGATGACATCACCAAAAATCTTTCATAGCATCTGCTAGTAGCTTCCTCCTTTGCATTTTCTTCACCAACTATTGGCTTTCTATAGAATTTGGGTTGAAGGCTTGAGTGGCTTGAAAAACTAGCAATGTACCAAGATTCATCAAATAACCAATATACACAACCATAGTCATCACCATGCCCTTAAGTTCCTTTTTCTCTCTACTATCCTTCTTAGATTGAATTAACACATGGTTAGTAGAAAATTTGAAAAAGTGATTACCAGTGCTTCTATTAATGGTCCCCAATTCAACTAAGGTGACTTTGAAATCTTTATTATCAATCTCCCTGGACTCTATTTTCTACTTGTAAGTGGCTATTTCAGCCTTTATCTTTCCAATCTTTGGGTCTTTGGTTAGATGGGCATCCATTTTCAATTTCTTAACCTTTGAAACTCGAGCAACATATTTGGCTACAATGTCCTTCGTCAGTGTTGAAACTGGCTACAGGTTTCTTTTCTTATTGAACATGTTGGATAACCAGGAAGGGATAGCATGACTTATAGAGATTATGTGGACATCTCTAGTGGGATTCATGAACCTTGGCTAATCAACCTTACAGGCCTTGATGAGCTACACATTACCACTAGCACCATCCAATAAATTGAGACCATCATTTGAATCCTACCCCTGAGTTGACATCTGTTCTTTTTGAATCTTCTATTGCTTAAGGGCCTCATATTTAGCTTGAGACCTGGTCCTAAGAGCCATGTTTTGTATATGGATGGGCATCGTCTTCTATTTACCTTGAGCCAACTCATTACCTACAATAGGAGATGAAAGTTGGATGTCAGATGATGATGGTTTAGAAAAAGAAACCACCCTTGAAGAGGGTTCTCTGACAATTTCTTATTCCACTTCTTTAGCCAATTATTTGTGTAAGTAAATATAAATCTAGCTCTTAGATTTATATCTTCTTCCTCATCTTGATTCCAATCTACTACTAGTGACTTTGATTCAATGGATTCTTCCCAGCCCGTTTCAACCATATCTAAGCCATCTTCAATCACCGCCTCTATTTTGAACTTCAATTTAAGGGAATTGATTTTTTGTAATGTTAACCTTGAATGGTATCTTCTCAAAACTTCCTCCTCATCTTTACAATCTTACCATATATCTTCTAACTATAGAGTTGCCAACGGGTGACCTTCAAGACCAAGAATCTGAACTGCATATCCTTTACTATAAAAGTTTCTTCTACTATCATAAGAACCAAAATTAAATCTAAGAAAATTACTTCCAATAATAGAAGCACTAATCATACTATTATAGACTAGAGAACCTAACTTAATAGGGAAATCAGTCACCCAATCCTCCTGTGGTAAATTATCCTTAATGATAGAGAATAGTTTCTTGCAAATCTCAGCTAAAACAAAGTGATCCAAAGCATATCGCGGGAGTTTTATAGGTTCCTCTTTGAATCCGCCTATTCTCAAGTAAGTGAACTTGGGAAACTATATGAAATAAATTCCATATTGTTGAACCAACCTTTGAGCTTTGGAAAACAACCTAGGCATTGGTGTTTTCTTCAAGGATGTATGCACATTTTTAATTAACACATCATAAAACTTCCTAAAATTCTCTAGCACTTTATCCTTTTGCAGCAGAGGGCAATATTGGTAAATAATTATTTCTTCATTCTAGACTCTATGAGGAAGAGGGGTAAGGTCACAAACACAGGCAATGCAATAAGTCAAGTAGGAAGCCATATAGAAATTTTCCATAGATTCTTTGGCAAGCTTGAATTCCATCCTTAATGAGCTAGCAATAATCTCTACCTAGTCCATCCATTTTTCTCCCTTCAAAATGATTTCTATATATCTATAAATCCATTCTTCAAAGAGAAAAACATTAGCACAACCTTTTACTCTATACAATAGCAGTACAAGGTCGTAAATATGTAGTTTAAGGTGATCTTTAATGACAACTTTAGGTAACCTAGAACCTCCACAATACATAGTTTTAGTCTATTTCCTAGCTATGTTATTTTAGAATTGGTTTGGAGTTTGTTGATATTCAACCATGGCTTGAACAGGGGAGAATGTGGTAAAAGTGTTCTCTGGTAGATCCAGTATGGAGGCAATAGTTTCTCTTAAAATTTAAAGAACCATTTCACCATCTTTGCTCAGAATACTTTTGCTCCTAACATCATTATTGTCAATACACATTTGGAGTAACTTGGGACTCAGAAGGGATGGGGGAAAAGCTACAACTTCAATTAGTCTATTGGTTAGAACTTCCATAGACCCATTTGATTCATCTGCATACTCAAGGAAAATTTCTTGCAAATTCTCCAACTTAACACCCTCTAAGTTTGTATCACGTATGATAGGCCTTTTACATTCCAAATTAAAAACATTGATAAAGAAATGTAAAACAAACTTCATTCTTAATCAAAATAGCAAGGGTTTAGACTAATTTTCTTGGAAAACATAGAGATTGTAGAACAAAAATAAGAATTTCTATGTTTCTAACTTGTGATTGTCTGAAAAAAAACAATTTTCCCCTCCTTCCCTCTTTAACAACTTCTCCTTTAAAATTTCAATTCTTTGCACGATAAACAAAAATGGAAACCTGAGCTTATTTTTAGAAGGAAAAGTACTTAGTCCAAAATTACAGCCTTGTTATGAGGCATTTATGACAAATCACTCTTCATTAAGGTTTACACATTCAAAAGCCTTATGACATAATCATCTCATTTAATAACTTTCTTTGCAGTAGTATCAATAATGACTAGCATTATTCTGATATCCAATCTCCTTTTTAGCTAAAGATTTTCCACTTTTCCTCATAATGATGATCTTTCACATTGGGAATAAAAATGTTCTTTTAATTATTACTCTCTAACACAGCAATTAATGCCTTCCAAAATGACGACGTGTCATACATCTTAATTCACATTCACTGAGAAACCTCTATCGTTGAATGACTTTGAACTACTTTTAATTGAGGTTCAAAGTGGTTCAAAGTAATTCACAAGAACTTCACTACTTTGGCATGTGTTTCCTACTGAAAAATAATTAATACAAAAACCTTTGGTTGAACTACTTTGAACTGCTTTGAACCAAAGTTCAAAGTGGGTCAAAGTGGTTCAAAAGAAGGAAGAGTGACAGGGAGTGTTTGAGACTTTGGACAACACTTTGAGAGATGACAAATATGTGGGGTGATGAAGGAAAGACATAAAAAGCTGGATGAGAAAAAATTTAAGGAAAGGGTTTTAATCATGGTGACTGATTGGACAACTAACATGCCTATAATGGAGGACAAGAACATGATAAGTTTAGTGAAATGGGAGAACATTTTCCAACCTAAGTCTGTGGGGGGACTAAGCATTAGAAGAATTAGATATTTTAATAAGGCCCTTTTGGCTAAGGTTGGTTGGAAACCAAAGAGCTCCATGAGTAGTTTGTGTAGTATAATCAAGGCTAAGTACCTTAGGGGGGAGCATTGCACCAACATCTTTGGACTATGATGCTACCCACAAGATTAAAAAACTTGGAACAATATTGTGAAAATATGCAAAATCCTAAAGGACTCCCATTAGGTGGTGGGGAATGGGAACAAAGTCAACTTTTGGGAGGATCATTGGCTATAGAATGGCCTCCTCATGAATACCAAGTTCCAACCTCTAAGAGATTCATGTAGTAGGCATCATGGTACTCTGGTTCACAAATATATAAACCTTGGGAAAGAATGGAAATGACTTTATAGTTAGGAAAATCCTAGAATGAGGCTACTTATGGAAGTTCAAGAGATGTTACAGAATTATCGCATCCCCTATGTCCCATTGGAGGATTCTTTGGTATGGAAACTTACCCCCTGTAGCTCGAGTTCATAGTGAAATTTTATTATGCTTGTTATGTTGAGGGTGGTGAAGCCTCAAAGGAATGAAAACATGTTTACTAGCCCTAGATCCTGGCATAGGTAAATTTATTTTGGCAGATGACTCTACATGGGGAAATCATGACCATTGATAATTTGCAAAAGAGAAGATTCTAGCTAGCTAACTATTGTGTGTTATGTTATAATGCAATAGAATCCATTCAACACCTCCTCTTACACTATCCCTATTCTATGGAGGTTTGGAAGGAGGTTCTATCTTTGTGGGAGTTTCAATGGTGCTTCATGAGAAACTCCACTAGTTTGCTGATTGGGATACTCCCTCTAACCACCCATACCTCAAAACCTTCTAAAAAGTCATACCCACTTATGTAGCATGGAAATTTTGGAAGGAACCAAATAATCCCATATTTTCGGACAAGGCTTCTCCTAGTAAGGTGGTGGCTCAACAAGTGATAAAGCTATTGAAATAATATAGTGGGATCTTTCATTAAAATTCCCCCCCCAAATTGCCCCCCGACCCCCTTGAACCCCCTAGGGGACCAAGATATGAGATGTGCAAATTATTGGGACCTATGTTAGAAATTGGTAATATTTGACAACTCTCAAGCTATTTCTAGATATAAAATGGTTTGACACCCCACCCATGCTAGTAGAATGGTTGAAACTCAACTTTGGTGGGTCAGCCATTATTGGCAGGATGACGGGTGGAGGTGTTGTTAAGGATAATACCAATAAGGTGGTGGTTTCCTATTCTATGAACTATGTGGGGGGTAATGAAGTAGAAGCCTTAGCCCTATTATGAGGAATGATGATAGTGAGAGCTAAAAGAATCACTAAATAGGCTATTGAGGGAGATTTGATGTTGATTATTAATGTTGTGAAGGATAGAGTGGGCAAGTGTAACTTGAAGATAAAAGTAGAGATAGAGAAAATTTGAAACCTATTGAATGATTTTCTTGAATTCCATGTGGAGCACATATATCAAGAAGGCAATGAAGTTGCAGATGACCTAGTTAAAGTGAGCCATATTGTTAAATGAATAAAGCAATGACATGACTTCAGCAAAACCCCACCATCCAAAAAAATGATGATGGAAAGTGAACATGTTCTATGCAGTTCAATTTAATGAAATACAAAAAATGGCATAATGATGTGGATCCATGTGAATAGTAGAACTCAAGAGTAAAAAATCATAAATTTGACAATATTTGGAAAGATTTTGTGTTTATGTTTATTTTGAGTTCCCTCACCATAGGCATTAAGTGTGAAGGCGAGAGGATTATCCAAATGTATTTAATCATAATGATAAAGCCTCCAAATTTGGGAGGCATGTACATTGATAATGATAATTCCTTTACACCGCACTCAATGCATAATTGACAATAGATAACTCTGATGGGAAAGCTATAATTCACATGTGTTCAAGGTGGGTAGGGATTCAAAATGTGAAGCCTTGTGACTTTATGGTGAGAATCAATTTCTTACTCAGATTCATACTTATATCTTTAAAGAACCCTAGCTTTCAAGTTTTCTCTTGCAACAAGGGGATTTTAGATTTGGTGATTGAATTTTATGAAGAAATGGGTGCCAGCGAACACACTGAACTAGATAGGATTGTAGAGTGTATCATGGATTGTGAGGTGGCATGGGTTTTTCTATGTGATGGTGGTTTGTTACCATAGATGGAAGGAATTAAAGGGTATGATGAGCATGTGTCCCTACAATTCATCAACATCAGTAATAATAGGAATGTGAACATTAATGGGGTGGTGTTCAAAATGATGGAGGAATTCATCTTGATGGTTAGTGGGTTGTCTCTCGAGGGTAGGAGATGGCACAAGTAGACTAGGGTTTCTAATGAAATAAGCTTGAGAAAATTCTTCTACTCTAAAGAGGAGCTTGTTTGCATGAGAGGTTGTTTTTCAAGTGAGGACCTACCAACACCTTGTGACATTGTGTGCTACATCATTATGTGCTACATGAATCTCAAAGATTGGCATTAGGGGTTGTATTATTACCATTTTTCTATTCTAAACCATGTTAAGAACTAGGACCTGATTCCCTTCCCACACCTTATTTTGCATTTGATAAAGAATAGGAAAAAGAGGGATGAAGGAAGACACTTTTATATTCTATAGAATGCCTTCATGTTCAAACTTTACAAGTTCCTCAAGGTTAGGAAAAAGAAGGATGAAGGAAGACACTTTTATATTCTATAGAATGCCTTCATGTTAAAACTTTACAAGTTCCAACTTGCCATCAACTCGCCTCTTCTGGTTAACCCTCTCACCACTATTACTACCTAAGTCTTCACAGACACTAGCCCTTGTTTGGCCTCAAATATGGTGGACAATAAGCCCCTAAGTTGTGTGAATAAGGGTTGTCTTAAGGAAGATTTATTGTCTATCAAGGCTTGCTACTTAGTAAGTCAGTTGTATGAGCTTAGGATGTTCTAATTTCAAAGGTGAAGGTTCATTTATATATATCAACTTTTTAGTGGAGCTTCATGGCTAGATTATACGTATTTGTGAAGTTATTGCAAATTTTCACTATGTAATTTTGGATAAAAACTTCAAGCTTAATTTTGAAGGCTTTAGAGGCCCCAAATGAGATCTAAAATCTTGATAGATGTGTGTTTAGATTGATCTAAGTATGTAGATCAAGAGCTGAGGTTCCTGAAAAGTGGTTATAATAGCTAATCAGAGCAATGGTTCTAGAGTTATGGCCTTCCAAAGTTGGGCTACTCAAAATTTCTAAAATAAATGTCAAAGGTTTACTTGGCTGACTCTATGTGTATTTTTAGAGTTTTTCGGCCCTAGGTATTAAGTTTGAGTGTTTAGAACCTTCCTAGGTGGCATAAAATTATCTATTTAAGAAAGGCATGGAGATTGTCTAGGACAACTCTAAGTGATAGTTTGCAACTTTTTCTTGTAGATTTCTGTAATAAAGATGCCCATAAAGATTAGCATATTGTAGTTCTGAATTATGTCATTTCTCATTTGCGGCTAGATTAAGAAGCCCATATTTTTGTTCTCACAATTGTTGTTTTTTTGTATTAAGTAGAGCATACTACATTAGTAATAGGAAAAACATAAGTGTTATTGACTCTAATATTGATGTTGGGTATAGTATTAGAGCTATGAGAAGGTCTAGTGAAAGGTTTAAAATGGAAAAATTTAAGACAACCTCCAAGAAGGATGTGAGTTTTGAGTCCACAGAAAGTGAAAGGAGATCCACCAAAAGAAAGAGGAAGGTCATGCACACTGGTTCAAAGGGTAAGGAGGTTCCAAGCCCATCTCACATTTTAGATACCCAAAAAGCCAACCTACCACTTGATAAAAGCTTAGGGGAAGATATCACATCCCCAATAAAGGATGTTGCTAAGAGTAAGGGGAAGAAGGGGCATCATAGAAATGGGAAGGATTAAAGTAAAAGGGTAAAAGCAGAAATGTGTGTCACCCTTTTATAAAGGAAAATGCTAACAAAAGTATAATTGTTCACCTTCAATGACATAAAATTGGTATTACTATTTTGAGTTTAAATATGAAGTAAATTAATGAAATGTGTAGAAATGGATGAAGTTTAGTATTATAATTTTTAATAATTATTTCAAAGAAGAATTGATATATTTTCCTATTTTTTATAGATAATTTTTAAGTTGATGAAAAATGCTGAAAATTAGGGGTCTATTTCCTAACAAAAAACTATATGGAAATAAACATATTTCCCTTTGATCTCAGACTATATTATAGATAACATATGTAGCTAGAACAATAAAAAACAAAAATTGCATTTAGACCTATATTTTCTCTTGTATAATGATTCAAATTTCAACTCACTTGAAATTCATAGTTTTTTTCTCCCACCACATTTTTCAAAACAAATATATTCTATCCAAGAAAAAAATTATCATTCTAGAAGAGGACTCTCTCCTATAGAACATCATATGATTTTTAAATTTTTTGATATAATTTAATATTTTTTTCTTTCTCAAAACTAACATCTTTTGGATTATTAAATTAAGTGCTTGTAGAATTTTTTAATTACAATATACTACATTTAGTTAAAACACTATAAACTCCATATGAGAATATTCTCGACTCTAAGCTCTATAAAATGGTGTTTATATGTTATTAAAAATATATCGTAAAAAAACAATAAGAGTTATTCAAACACCACTTTACTAGTATATTTATATTTCTTTTATAATTAGATACAAACTAGTATAAAAAATACATTAATAGATATTTCTAATTAAAAATGTGTGAGATCATATATAACTTAGCTAGAATCAATTTATCTATAGATCATATGTTTCAAAAAAATTGATTTTTAGATAGAAATACTCAAATTTAGTCATTCTGGTAAGGCAGGGTAAAAGGTGACACAAATTTATACTTTCACCCAAAACCAAGTTGGAGACACAAGAGAATTCAATCCATGAGTTGGTTGATAATCAAAAAGTCATGTCCTAAAAGGTTGAAACCATAGTGGAATTCTCTAGTAAAGTGATGCACTTGATGGCCACCACTCTTTATTTTTTGCAAGTGAACAAGGATGAGAAGGATAGGGGAAAAGAGAGTGTGATCACCTGCTCCCTCTATAGCTTCTCGTTAGATGATTGGCTCAAGACTCTTTTGGAGAAACCTGTCAAGGAGAAGGCAGAGAAATTGGCCATGGAGGACCCTAAAGAAAAAGATGAGGAGGACCTAGAGGAGAAGGAGGGGAGCTAGCCCCTATGTTTTTTTTTTTTTTTTGTCTAATGTTATGGCTAACTATGAACTTTGTGCCATTGGTGGCATTTCTAGTTGCTATGGATATTAATCGTGTTATAAGTAGCATTTGTAATATCAACTATTGGAACTTTTTTTTGCATAATGTTAAGGGTAGAATTGTGGATACTATTGTTTTGAAGGTTAATGCTATGGGGTTAAATGTTAATATTTTTTTAATGTTTTTTATCTCTAGTAAAGGGATTGGTTAGATAGTAGGGGGTAACTAGCAACTAGCCTCTAGCCCTCTATACCTCAGGGTCAACCACCATCTTTTGAATGCTACATAAATACATAAAAAAAAAATTTAACCAATAAAAAAAAAAAATTCCAAATTTTACATGAACATTATTTAAGTTTTAAATTAAAAAAAATACTTCTCTACATTGTGATTGGTTTTGAAATTTAAGGTGTAATAGATGGATTTTTAAGAATTGCAAAATATAATTTTTTTTTTCAAAAATTGACCATAGTATTGAAATGAAAGAAGAAAATTCATGTCATATTGTATTCTAACTTTTTAAAACTAATTATAACATTTATATTATAAGTAATTTAATTTAATTATCTTAATTTATATTCTTATAAATAATTTATAATGTCGTGCATTATATAATTAGTTTTTTAAAAATATTTTAATATCTAATATATGAAATTACCACAAATATATAAAATTAAAGTTAGAAAGATGAACAAATAACTGTTATTCACCCTACTCTAACATAACACTAAGTGTAAATAAGTTTTATTTACCCTACCCTACAATTTCTATTAAAACAAAAAGTAAGTACTTGGCCACTATGTGACACTTGTTTAATTAAGATTGCAATAATTTGTTTTTAAATTATAAATAATTAAGTATTTATATAATATTAATTAATAATATTAGTAGATTTTGAAATAAATATTTTTAATGAGATTTATATATCAATGAAATTATCTTTTATTTATATTTATATTATAAATGTCAACATCATGTTTTAGTTAATAAATAAAAATTTATAACCATATGAGATAATATAAAAATAGTTATTATATTAATATTTTAAATGTATACAAAGTAAAGCTATAATTTAAATAAATGTATACAATCAATGTATAATTTTCTGTTCAATTATTATTATGTATTACATGCTATAATTAGAGCTTTTAATTAGTATTGTTTATTAATCCAACAATACTAAAATCCCTTATATTTTCAATCTAAAAAAGATTTTTTTCAAATCTATTTTTTTCAAATCAATAATCAATTATATGAAATTATATATAGTTGCTTTTGTAATACCCTGATGCAATAAGTGCTAATTGTTTGATTCATTGTCATTAACATTTTCAAATATTTAAATCTAAAATCATTCCAAACCTAGTAGTCATTCTAAAATACTTATTGGAAACTAAATGTATGAGGTAATCTACTCTTATAAGTGAATGTGAATCTATATGTGCATAAAAGAAAGAAAGAAAACTTGCATGTAGATTTTTCTAAGAAGTTAATTCATAGGTCTAGCTCAAAGGAAGCTAAGATTTTAGAAGAAAAAGAAAAAAGAAAAAAGAGAGCAACTCTAAAGAGAATTATATCTTTCATATTCAACTCATTCCTTAACTTACAATATACATATAAGAATGCTTTATACAAATCAATACATCACATACAAAATACATGCATGGTAAACACCACTTAAGCAAATGGTTAAGACCAAATAACTACTTGAATCATTGTTGAAATCATCACTAAAATCAGCAAAAAGTATGCATTGGAATGGAAGGTGTCGATAAATTAGAATTAACTTATCACTGACACCCCTCTTCAATTCTAAATAAGAAGAAAAGAAAAAAAAATGAAGAAAGAAGGAAAGATGGAAAATCTAGTGGGAATAAAATACCCCCTCAAAATGTAGAGAGAGAAAATATTGTGACTTACTTTTTTTTAGACATCTATAGAATCATAACTAGTTTTGGCTCTTGATTTAATATAGATTTCAACTAATAGGTAGCGAAGACAATATTGCATCTAAGGACAGCTATGTCCTATGATGGACACAATTTTTCAAGAACATGGGCCAACTATAAGGTTGAACTCCTTCTTCACTTCAGTCTATGCAAAACCTAGGTGGGTAGACCTTAGATTCATTTATATGGTACCAATTCCTAAAAACATAAATCTAAATCTATAATTGGCATATTAAAAGCCCAAAACTTCTATACTCATGTAATGAAAAAGACATAAAATAGCTAATAACATGATCTATGTGATTTAAAAGCTAAGTTTGGGTATCCTATTTAGCTCTATTTGTTTGTGGTGACTCATCAAAGAAGTACTATACATACTTCATAATTATATTATTTAGATAGGCATAATGAAACCCTAAAGTAGAAGATATATTATATAAGATATCGTAGGGGTAGGGATTGGAGAGATGTGATGTATAATGTGATGGGTTGTTCTTGTGGTTGTATTGAGTTGTAAGGGTTTGTACTGTAATCATTAGATAATAAGAAAGATTGGACGATTGTGTAGTAGCCTAGGTTTTGGGTGAACCATATTAAATATGTGTGTTATCTGTGTTCTTATGTTTTTTTTTTTTTTGCATTTAACTATTTATTTGAATATTGTTCTGGATATCTCAAATCCTAACAATTGGTATCAAAACAAGGTTTGTTGCTGTAGATTGACAAGACTTGTAGATTTGAGTGGGAGCAATGGAAGATTCCAAATTCAAGTTAAAAAAATTCAATGGCTAGAATTTTTAGTCATGGAAAATGCAGGTGGAAGATTATTTGCATCAGAAGGATCTGTGGAAGCTATTAGAAGGGAAAGCTAAGAGACAAGGAACAATCACTGATAAAGATTAGAAGAGCTTGGATAGGAAGGCACTGGGATCTATTTAGTTGTGCCTTTTGCCATCTATAACATTCAATATATCAAAGGAAAATTTGATAGTAGAGTTGATGGAGACATTAGCTACATTATACGAGAAACCCTCACCTTCAAATAAGGTATTTCTTATGAAGTGTTTGTTTAATATGAAAATGGGTGAGGGAGGATTTGTCATGAACCATTTAAATGAAATTAACACAGTTACTAGTTAGATGTCATATGCACAAATTTCATTCAATGAAGAGGTTGGGGCTCTCTTACTCTTATGTTCTTTTCTAGAAAGCTAGAATAGCTTGGTTATGGCTGTAAGTTTCTCTATCTCTAGTTCAAATACTTTGAAATTTGATGAAGTTGTTGGTGTTATCCTAAGTAAGGAAATGCAAAGGAAAAACACAAGTGAAACTTTGACCTCGTCAAGTTTTGCTTAAAATGTGGAGAACAAAGGAAGAACAAGGGAAAGAGGAGAAGGTCCTTTGCATGACAAGTCATGATGGAAGTCAAGGAAAGGATGTTCTAAGTCTAAAGGAAAATTTGCTGGTACTATGGAAAACCTAGTCACCTAAAGAAAGACTACTGGTCTTAGAAAAACAAACAAGGAGATAGAAATGAAGATGATAGTAAGGAAGCCAGTGTTGCAAGTAATGATTTACAAGATGATTTATCTTATTTTTAGTTAATGCTAATGATTCCCGAGTTATAGATTCTAGGGCCTCATTCCATGCTACACCCTATCGGAAATATTTTCAATATTATGTTCAAGGTGATTTTGGACAAGTATATTTGGGGGATGATGAGTTCTATCCTATTGTTGGAAAAGGAAAAATAAAGATAAAGTTGCCAAATAGAAATGACTAGATCTCAAAGGAGGTAAGGCATGTCCCTAATTTAAGAAGAAATTTAATTTCTGTAGGACAACTGGGTAGTGAAGGTTGTGTAGTCATGTTAATAGACAATGTCTAGAAGGTAAGAAAAGGTTCATTAGTAGTAGCTAAATGTGTAAATATTGGCACATTGTACTTGTGTACTAGGAACACTTATTCTACTTTAGTTGCTACTGATATTGATAATGCAAGGAAAGCTGATGTAAATGTTACAAGAACATATTCATTTGTGTGGCACCATAGGCTTGGGCACATGAGTGAGAAAGGGATGAAAATCCTTCACTCTAAGAATTTGTTACTAGGGTTGACAAATATTAATTTAGAGTTTTGTGAAAATTGTGTTTATGGTAAACAAAAAAGAGTTAGATTTCTCAAAGAAGGAAATGAGAAGAGTGAGAAGTTGGAGCTAGTATACTCAAATGTGTGGGGACTAGCTCAAGTATTATCTCTTGGTGGCTCTCGTTACTATGTTATTTTCATTAATGACTCAACTTAGAAGACATGGGTGTATTTTTTGAAGAAAAAATCTAATGTATTTGAAAGTTTCAGAAAATTAAAAGATTTGGTTGAAAATGAGACAAGAAAGAAGCTAAAGTGTCTTAGATCGGATAATGGAAGTGAATATTGCTACAAGTCCTTTGAATATTACTATTTTGTTAATGGAATCAAAAGGCAGAAGACTATTCCAGGAATTCACAAGAAAATGATTTGTCTGAGATGATGAATAGCACAATCATGGAACATGCAATGAGCATGAGATTGCATGCTAGACTACCACTTCATTTCTGGGTAGATGCTGTAAACATTGATGTTTATTTGATCAACAAAGGACCTTCAACTCCTTCAAATGGTGGTATTCCATAGGAAGCATGGACTAGTAAAAAGGTAAATTATTCATTTATGAAAACTTTTGGTTGTGAAGCTTTTGTCCATGTTGATAAAGAAAATAGAACCAAGCTTGATGATAAATTGATTGATTATTGGAATTTAAAATTCTTTTAAAACTTCATCCCCAAATCTGGATGAGTACTCAACATTTTTTTTTTTTGAATTTTATATCTAATTTGGTCTCTCTATCCAAACCTAGTTCACCATGTGGTGCCACATCGGCTTCTCCAATCATCATCACCACCACATCAACATCTAGTTGGCACCTCTAGATGGCTTACCACATAAATGCCAAGTGGTGCACTCTAATTGGTGCTTGTATCGTCATAACCTCTTCAACTTAGCCAGCTCCATTTGGGTGCCCATGCCATGTGGCACCATCTCACTACATCTCATCTTTGCAGTTTGGGCTTACGAATCAACAAGATTCCATCGTCTAACACTTGGTGATGTCACTTTCTCTTCCTTTGACTGCCATTTGTCACCTCTAGATTCACTAACATCACCATGTCATTGGCCACCTAGATGCCATGTCACTTGCCACCAAGGTGCCACATCACAACTTTCTCATCTGACACCTAGATCGGCAGTGCCATGTGTCATGATCATGTTTTCTCTCAACTCTATTACCACCCTTTGGTGATTAAGCATGATTTTTCCATATGGCACCTTTAACTTTGTCCCCTTGTTGGGTCCCACTACCATAGGACACCTTTGTGGTTCATCTCAATTTTCATAATTTTCCTTGTGAGTGAGCTTGGGTGCACCACCTATCATGCTCTACCAGCATGAAATTCATGTCACATGTCAGTTTCTCATTCATCTAGCTAGCACCATTTGTCATCAGTTTGTATCATTTCCTCTGTCTGCGTTTCCATTCAAAATTTACTTTGGGATCACCAACTTAAAATTTGTAGACCCCACACAAGATTTTCACTTATGTCCCTAAAATTTTTCCTTTAGACATTAGCTTATTAAGTCTCTTAGATTATAAACATATGAAAACTTTGTTTCATAAAGAATGTGGGACAATGTTGTATGGTAGTTTCTCTTAAAACTTTCCTTGCCTATACACTCAAAATGCAAGGACCTCTGCAAATAGTGAGCAATGAGTTTGATCTAATAGTGATCAAGCACCCTCAAACTTGACATCGTTTCCATGCATGTGCAGTATATCTTGGAATATATCAATATAAATAAACCCTCCACACTCGTGTTCTTGTAAGAAGTGTATTATGCGTAAGAAATGAAATGGACCCTTCGTAGCTTTGGTTTAGATGTGATCATTCGGGTGCTGACTCATTTCCAATTTTAAATGAAATCACTCTCTTGATCTAATTAGGAAAACCCTCCCTTTTTTGTGTGTTCAGATAACAATATGGGATTTAGATATAATGAAATGTATTGGAGAGCTTCTATGAATTGTACCCCAATGTTATATCAACAACATGATTCGCATGGGTTCATCTAAGATGTATGTCTCTGCCCAATCGTCAGATAGTTGCAAACAATGTATTGTCCCTTGCACAGTTTTGGGCCCTACGGTTTGAAGGTGGCTAGTGGAGTTCTTCAACACAACCTTTCAATTCACGAAAACTCACTAAGAAGACAGTTGTCATTGCTAGCTTCGAATGGGAAATGGATCTCACACAAACTCTCATTTTTGGTGAAGTGCTCCTCACAGCGCATCCTCCCAATGTGGCTAATCATATGTGGTGATACTATTTGTTTCTCGCTTTGATAGGTTAAAAATAATTCAATTGGATCGAAATCATGAGAAAGAATATGTTAATTCCTATATAGTCAAATTTGATCTGAACAAACATCACTCTTTCCCATGTTTTAAATGCACAAGTTGCATCATTATCAGCGCTAATCACAAAAAAAGAAAGGAATCCTATGATTTGTTGAATTTTAATAGATCCTACAGCTCTGATTTGTCATTTGGCCTGGTGAAGCATATTTAAAACATCTATTAGTGTTCTCTTGTTCACGTAAATTGGGAAGAAAATTTCAACAAAATGGAGGCATCAATTTTGAGCGTAATAATAATTAAGGGTAATGCACAAATCCTTCTTGGGGTCAGATTCCACTTTTATCTTTGATTTTCAAGTTCAAGTACCACCATCTCCATGAGCTGGCATTTTCATCACATCACAACACAATACTTGCCCCCAATCACGTTCAGTTCTCAACTTATCTCAGCTATGCATACGATGGTCGTTATTTGTAACCATTTGAATTCATGGTCATGCCTTGTTCATATGTGCATAATGATTGCATGAACATGTGCTCTTAACAATTATTTCAACATGAATATAATAAATAACATAATCTCCATTAAACATCATCCCCTCACACATTTCATTCTTTCCATGCTGACACCCTCTAATCATTTTTAACTCTGATATATGAAGTTTTACAAATTACATCTTAAGAATTAGAGAATATAAGAGAAAATAATGAGTGTGTGGCTGCCTTTGTTAACTACAAACTCCACCCTATTGATGTAGAGATTATTGACACATTATCTCATGACATAGATTTATATAATATTCTCATGGTCTTTACTAATAGACCTCATCCCTAAATAATGCCCCAATTGATCTCCTCTTATTAACAAAAACAAAATTTAACCACTGATTGGTTTGATAGAGCTCATTTTTAGGCCTTTTATGCAATGTCAATTTTATCTCGAGAGACCTCTAAGTCAACTTTAAAAACTAACTAAATCAAACAACTGAGCTCTAAAACTCTACATTTATATTCTTTAGTATGCATATGATCATTCTACAAAATTTTGCCTCATGATAATAAATAGTGCCAAAAATATTGATCATCCGAGTCGCTTACTTCAAATTATCCTATTAACATGTCACAAAACAACAAGATGCATTTAGTTTTGGCTTTGAAAATAGGTCATATGATCACTTGGGAATCTATAATCTAGGGCATTGGTTTACTTCCATATGGAGAGTGAATGTCTGATTTGGTCTCAGGACAATAATCAAGGAAAATCTGGCAAGCATCTAAAGTTAGCTTCTAGGAAATACAAAATTGGATACACTAACAAAACATAGATTTTTGCATATGGAATGGATGTGGGAAAGTGTGTGAATGGATTCCTCAAGACTTGCAAAATAGCATACTTGGAGTATTTTCATAGAAGAACACAATGTTACAATAAATTTAGTCTCATTTATTATGGATTTAAATTTATAACACCCGGAATAGGGATATCAATTAATTTGCATATTCAATTACCAGTTAAAGTCTTGGAATTGTGTTTGGAATCACATTTGAAAACTAGTCAAATAGATTCTTCATATGATCAAACCAAAAACATAGCAACTCCAATCCGTAAAATACATTAGTGGAAGAATTTTCTCATTTCATTTAACCGAGTCAAAGTTATAACTGGTCAAATAGGGCTACCTAATTTTTTTAGTAATATGCATCAGCATGACAACAATAAACAACCAATTTTGAATGATTCAAAAGTTAGCCAAAACATATCAAAATGACTTCAAATATAAATCATAGGCTCTCTAATATGCATACCAAACATTCCCAAAGTAGTGAGTTGTGAAACTTAATCGGGTGCAAGATCTTCAATTGCAAACTATGCTTTCTACCGCTGTTTGACACTTTCGAAAAAATGCAATTTTGACAAATGTTTAAAATGATACGTAAGAAAATGGTTTGGAATGAAAAATTATCATCATAGGACACATGCATATGCTAAATGTAAAGTGTTAAACACATGAAACACATCATAGGCTTCATAATTATGATCGGGTACGTATGCATGCAAAGCTCTTATAGGGGCTTATTTAAACTTGGTTTTCATAGTGGTACTCAAAATTAGTTCTTTAGTTTTGATTCCCAATAGTGGTTATGCCTTGGGATTCATGTCCTTTGTGGGCATGCGAAGGATTCATATCTCTAGGACAAGCAAACAACTCCAAAGCTTCTCTTCAACAACTTTATTAAAAGCAAGAAAACTACTCCTAAACTATACAAATGATGGCATTAGGACACGACAACTTCAACAAAAATTCTTACCTTTGTCAGAGACCTGATTTTAGTTTCCAATAGCATGAGGCAAACTAGAAAAATCAATTCCATAAGTTTCACCAATTAGATTAGCATCTTTAATCAACTCATTTGGCAAAACAAACTGATTCTCTTAACTTTGACAATGCATGTAAAAACTAGAATAATTGCCTAAAACTTGATCGTTATGAAAGTATGGACGAACATGCTCTTGAATTTCAAAATAAAAATGAAATTCTTCTACATAAAATGATTTATGCATGCTATCCAGTGGAAGTATAAAATGCTTGTCATGAATTTGAAACTCACCTTGTGCATCCACTTATGAAGGGTATATGAAATATGATCTCTCCTCATTTGCAATCTTATCACTCGTCCAATCACATTTTACATGTGCTAGGACTCCTTTACATTCCTCAAACAATAGATTAGTTACCAAGTTATAAGAACTAATATGAAAGTGCTTACATATAATATGTTGATCATAATCATTATCTTAATCAAAACTCATTAAAGAGATGTTGGAAATATAAGGTTGGCAAGGTTACTGAGAAGGAAGGGGTTAATCAGGAACTAATTAAACATCCATATAATGTTTTGATCTAATTGCATGCATGAAAGAATAAAAAAAAAAAAAATTCATAACACTTTGACACAGGATATGGTGATCCAAAAACCTTCCAAATAGAAAGTAAAACTGGGGTGGGGATGATACCCACAAGCTTTAGTACTACATTATAAAATTAACATTATCAAGGCTTATAATTGATCACTTCTGATGATCTTCCTTGTTAGGAGCAATAAGGATTGTAAGGTCCACCTTGTGAAAGAATTTACAAAACATACAATAATGTATGCACTCGGTAAAAAGATTTTACGTAAGACTATTGAGTCCTCCTTGTTAAAGGATTTAACTGATACACTTGTTAGGATGAACTAGTGGGTGATCTCTAATCTACATCTTTGATTTGCTGAATTAGATTCCTTGTAGTGTAAAGATCACCTTGCTATGATAGATAAATCTTTGTTGTCCCTTATATTTCTTGTAGCCTTTTAATTTGTACTCTTTCTCATATAGCATATATCATTCTCATTTATATATGAAACAATTAATTACATATATGTCAATCCAAATTACAACACATTGAAGTTGGCTAAAATACAAGTTTCCAATAAGATCACAAAGTTGGCTTAACTGCTAGCACTTAGGTTCTAAAGATAGACTCGGTGATGTTTTGATACTCGAAAACCATTTTTAACACTCAATATCATCATGCACTAGGTAGATGTAGTAGCTTAGTCCATACTAATCACATCAAAGTAGTCTGAGCTTGATCAATACTGGTGACTTGGTGAACATTGTGAAACTCGGCGTATAAACTAAATCACATGTTTGACATGCCTTGACTCGGAGAACACTAACAATCTGAGCTCATCATATAAATTGAATCACTTCATACTGAGAGCTCAGTAGATACTAAAGAGCATGGTTGACACTATACAACTTGATTAATATTGTGAAGCTCGATTAGTATTGTCACTAGTCAACTTGGTAGATATAGATTCTAAAATTTGGTAGCAACTATAGAACTTGGTAACAAGTATACAACTTGTTAGTAACTATAGTACACTTGGTTAATACTAAAAATTGAAAGCTAAGCTATGTAGCAACTATAGAGCTCAGTAGAATTTTAACTAAATTAACTAAGTGTGAGTCACTAATAAACAATCTTGATCTTAATGTCAATAAGAGAAACTTGAATATATCAAACTTATCATCATGAGATTCATAAACATGAAAAAAAAACTTAGAATTAGAGTCACAACTTCCAACCCTTTCATTTTTGTCATATGAACAATCAAAGCCTATTGTAGCGTCATTAGTATGAGAAAAATTTGAATCAATACTAAATCGCCCTTTAGTAGCATTTTCCACACAAGATAAGTCATCATGTGTATCAATATCTAAACCACTATTATATACACCTCCAAAAATTGACACAAACGGTTCTAGTTTTGTATTATTTTCACCATTAAACTTTGGGGAAAGGAATTCATCATGGGAAAAAACATAACAAGGGATAGTTGGGGCATCTTTAAAAAAAATGCATACCTTTCAAAATCATGAGCCAATAGTTCTGAAATTTTATTAGCGTTTAGCAAGACATCATCACAAGTATGTTCTCCTTGGCTATGATCATAATCTAGATGATCTAAAATATGTATAACAATATTAGCATTAGTAGAACAAAGTAAAAAATTAGAAGCCTTATCATAACATGTTTCCTCTTCTCTAAAAAATACAAGAATCATAGTGAGTGTGATGAGTCCATAGATGATGGCAATTTGTCTTTTGATTGTAAAGAAAAGGGTTCAAGATTTAGTGAATTAGATGATTGCAGTTAGCATGAGAAAGATATATAACTAAAAATGAATCATGTGATAGTATGTATGAGAGTGGAGAAATCTCTAACAGCTTTAAGTATCTAACCACATTCATTTTGATCACAAGCTATTAGAGATTTCTCCACTCTCATACATACTATCACATGATTCATTTTTAGTTATATACCCATCTTTCTCATGCTAACTGCAATCATCTAATTCACTAAATCTTTAACCCTTTTCTTTACAATGAAAAGACAAATTACCATCATCTATGGACTCATCACATTCACTATGATTTTCAACACACTCACTATCACTATTAAGAGATCTAATTAAATATCCATCCTTAAAAAAACTACTCTCCGTAGTTTATATATATTCTACAATTTGCAAAATCCTTTGTAATCTTAAATGTGTTGGCCAATCAACTTAATCAGGCATGAAAACTTCTAGGAAAAAAATGGTCCATGAAGATTCCTTAGGTCTTAAAGAAATATGAAGATCTATGAGTGGTAACATAAAATTTATGTAAACTTGAAAAATCATTTAGACCTTGAATGCTTCCTATTGCATTACTTATGAAAGTAATGAGCTAATTAGGGAGTTCCTTTTTCAACATTATTACTTCTTCAAGAACACTTTCATGACTTGGCAAACAATCATCAAATCTAAAATGTGACTTCATTTTGAAATCAAATTTGTACCTCTTTCCCTAGTGTTGAAATCATTAAATAGAGGAAACAAATTTTTTCACTCAATTTTTATGAAAGAAAATACATAAAAATTAAAGTACTTTTAAGTATTGATATTGGAACTATATTTATTGATTTGGCATGGGTGTAAACATGAACTTCTTTACACCATACATAAAAACCATGTAGAGCCCCCACCTCCGTAAAGAGAACAAAGAGATCATTGTTGTGATTTTATTTTCAACACTTCAACTTTGTAAACAACAAATGCATTTAACATTTCAACACTCTAATCAATAACTTATAACTTCTCTATTCAAGAACTACTCACAAATGCTTCAGATGTTCTGAACAAAATGCTCAAAGTCTTTTTAATATTCATGTAAAATCTGTTTGGAACTAGTACAAAGATCCTTAGAGTCACCACTCACACTTGTGAGGAAAGATTTTGAAACATAATTTGTAACTTGACAAATCTAAACTAGACTTCCAATTTGTGGAAAACTTGCAAATCATGGAACCACTCTTGGAGATTTACACACTTAGAAAAGATGAAAAATACATTTTGTTATTCTCAACTCTTAATTTTATAGTAGAACTTTGCATATAGCTGAACTAATTTATGATAAACATACTTTGGTTGTAGCACACAAATGTCATTCAACTCTCAAAGCTATTGCTATCATGAATAGGGTAACCACTAAGATGCATGATTTTAAGCAACTAGAAATCACATTTAGAAACTCACTACGACAAGTTGTTTCATGCATTCCTTTCTTTTGTATTGAATCTCTTTTTATATTCTCAAGGTTTATTTATCACATAGATTCATAACAAGTCCCCAATAGAGTCACCATTTTGTTGGCTCATGATTTAATAGAGATTTCAACTACCAAGTAGCTAAGACAATATTTCATCTAAGGGAAACTATCTCCTATGATGGACACAACTTTCTAAAACCCAGGCCAACTATAAGGCTTAACTCCTTCTTGACTTCAGGCTCAACAAAACCTAAGTAGGTAAACCTCAAATTCATCTATATGGTACCAATTTTTAAAAACATAAATCTAAACTTTTACTTAGTAGATGAAAATCCCAAATGTTATATAGTCATGTAATGGACAAGACATGAAATAGCTAATAGAATGATTAATGAGATTGACAAGTGTGGGATCCTTTTTCAACTCTACAACATGAAATGCATAATTAGTTTGATTAATTGATTGATATCAACAACACCCACATATGAAACAATTATATACTTGCAAATCCCATGATTGATTAGTTTTGTATCAATTGTGTATTTGAAAAATCACAACATGCATTAGGTATTAGAGCAATCTCTTCACTTTGTGAATCAAACATCAATGTTCAAAACTAAATCTCATACTCATATTATCCTTCTCATGAAATCTATAATCTTGCAAAGATATATCCAAAATTTACATGATTCTTTGAATAAAAGGAAACAAACATCAAGACATACAATCCAAATTAAGATGCAACATGATCTATGTTCCTTTTCCATAAACCACTAAACATTGTAAACAATAAAGACATGAGATAAGAATAAGAATCAAACTAAGTAACTTGTTGGTATTTATATGCATACATTTGAAGTAAATACATTCATGATGTATGAAAAGACTCATAAAACACACAATAGAACAAAATTATACACTAAAACTCCATTAATATTGTTCATACTATTGAGTGGATATTTTGCAATTGACAATTTTTGGTAAAAATTCAGTCACAAAATAGGATGACTAGCCATAGTGTGTGAGACAAATTCTCTCCTACCTTAAAGGGAAGGATCCACATTCTCACCATTGGTGGGGTCAACTCAAGATAAGCAAGAAGTTAAGAGATTTTGTGAAAAATGGTGTTACGAATATTCTTTCTTCTTAAATTTTAAGAAAAAATCCACTTACTCGTGGAGCAAGTAATGTGTAGGATGGAATCTCTAACTACACTTCTATCAAGAGCTGGAAATAGTTATACCAATAAACCAACACTAACTCAAAGGCTAGCTGAAAGTGTACCATTTTGGCTCTAAGTTTGGTTGTACTTCTATATGAAAAAGCTTTACAATTAGGGCACACAAACTCCTAAAACTAAAAACAACTTAACTATTTTGTGAATTAAGATAGAAGTATAAGCTATAGATAAAACATCTAGCTATATATTTCCATAATTGTTCCTAGTCAAAGCTCTGCTCTAATTACTTCTTAACTCTATTCTATGAAATTTACAAGATATAATTATTGAGAACATGAGATAACATGAATCAAAGATAACATAGATAAATTATAAATGAAGCTTATAACTCACACAAGTAACAATCTCACTTCATCAAAATGAAGTCTCAAATTCTCCTTTGTATTCATTTTGTCTCAAAATAGTACTACACATACAAAGTTTTTCTTGCATAATTTCTCCAAAGCTTTCTTGCATATAATAAACATAATAGATCATTTTTACAATGAGAGATCACTCCTTTATTTAGGCAAAGGAGTTAAGAAAATATGGAGAAAAAAGTGGAAGCAACTCAACCGACTTTGACCTAGTCTAACTAGAAGAGAAATTATAGGTTTACATGCAACTGTACATGAAACTTGCACTGCATCCTTTATGCACATGTAACTCACATTACATGTAATTAATTACATCTTTTGCATGCAATAAATCCTTGTTAGAAACAATAGTCCTCCAAGATAACTAGGGGGGTGAATCAGTTATCTAACAATCAAAACATTTATCTTCCTTAAATAAACTTAACCATTCAACCAAAGTAAACAACAACCATAATAAGATTCACATAGATAATTACACTAGATATGTTAAGTAGGTAAACCCTTGATCAAAGTGAAAATCCTGGTGTGAATGATGCCTAAAATATGATGTACTTATATAAATATTCCTTGTGACATAGTGGACCTTGTTAGGTGTCTATTACAACTTTTAGTACATATGAGTCTCTATTAGGAGACTTTGAATCCCTATTAGGAGATTCTAACCCTATTAGGAGTTGTGCCAACCCTATTAGGAGTTGTAGTATAATGTATGAAAGAAGAGCCCACTACCCAAGTATGCAATTTCAATTACAGGAAGAGCTCACTTCCCAAACAAGTGATTTACTATCAAGTTCTACTTTCCTTTGTTCTTTTAACCAAACCAATCACTATCAAACCTTGTAGAATAGGTCACAAAACTTGGATTCAAATATTAGATCTTGGATCATACAACATAACCTTCGAAATGAAGTTTCCTTCACTTCCACTCTACTCTACTAAGCTTCACATTTCTCTCTCTTTGTTACTTACAACCACTTCTTCATGTCATAATTCCATACTCATGATAAAGAAAAATGTCATTCCTTTATACTAAGTCCACAAAATAATTTCGTAAGTTAGTTGTTAGACCTTCTCAATTTATTATTATATGACCACATTAAGAACATGTTACACTTAGTGATATCATTAATATTTTGCCTTGGAACTTGAATACTTTTTCATATGCATAATATTATGATGATAAAAATTAGCCATATCATCATCAACATGTCTTCTTTACATCCTCAACCTAGATTCTTAGAATAACAAATCTGTTAAGAAGTACTATAGGTTTATTATAATAGGCCTCTATAAACTTTATCTTAGAACAAACATTGCCAAAACTTACATAACTCCTTTCAAACTTAACATCTCTTCATCCAACATTAACTACGCATGCTAAATACTCAAAACTATCTCAGATTACCTTAGATAGTGAGAATACTCAACTAGCCATTTGTATCAACTTGATCTTTTTATTGTTCTTTTGTTAGATACCATAGAAGACTACTATGTTGACATCAATGAAAAACCTAGTCATGAATGTAACATATCATCATAGTAACATATCTACAAATACTCCCCCATAGGGATATCATCAACATTCATGCTTCCAACAATCTCCCCCTTTGGCATTGAAGGCAACATAGATGAAAAACATCTAGTTCCAAGAATACTGACAAAAGACTATTCATCTTTTTTATCTAATCCTCTTCATCAATCATTCTCCTCCATTGATATACCTCAATGTGCTTCTATAAAATTTTCATTCCATGTTGTACTTCTTCTTGCTTCTTTTCTTTCTCCCCATGATGTTCTTCCTCATGATCTTCTTGCCAATGATGTTTTTTGTGTCGTACTTCTCCACCATTGACATCAATGTCAAAGGTTTTAGCAACTGTCAAACTTCGTAACAACTCATTCTTACTAGCTCAAATGTCTAAAGACACTATTCAATACAACATCCAACAAGAGTCTTAGATGACTCTATTATTCATAGATACTCCCCATACAAGAAGCATAAGTATTTAATCTAGACACCAATGGTGCTTTATTACATTGGACTCATGCACTCTCGCATTATCTACTCTAATGTAGCAAGGGGACTAACCCCTAGCATACCTCACAAATACTCAAAAGTCTCTTTCGAAAGAGGCTTAGTGAATATATCTGTAATCTACTCATTAGTGCTCACATACTCCAATCTAATTTTATTTTATGCAACTTTCTCTCTTAACATGTGATACTTAATAGAAATGTGCTTGGTCTTAGAATGAAACATTGGATTCTTAGACATACTTACTATGCTTGTGTTGTCACAATGCATGACAATAGATTCATTGATTTCTATCCTTATATACTTTAGCATCTGCTTCATCCAAACAACTTGATTACAATTTTTTTTGCTGCAACATATATTGCTTTTACTATACTTTATGAGGTATAATCCTACTTCTTTCTTAGCCAAGAAACCAATCTTTCTCCAAGAAAGAAGGCTCCACCACTGGATCTCTTTATGGTCATCCAAACTACTTGTCCAATCAACATCAGTATAAGCACTTAGAGTGAAATCATTAGATCTCTCATACCACAAGCCAAACTTAGGTGTTCCTTTCAGGTATCTAAATATCCTTTTGACTATTGCATAATATGTTTCTCTGGGATCAACTTGGAATCTTGTAACAATTCCAACTCCATTTTTTGTATTTAGCCTTGTGTGAGCAGATATTGCAATCCTTTGATCATAGATCTATACTTCTTCTACTCAACAGTGGGTGTTCCATCCTTTATAGATAAGTTGTGTCTAGTTACCATAGGTATTCCAATGGGTTTACATGTTTCCAAACATAACTTTTTTAGTAAATATTTTAAATATTTAGTCAGATAAATAAAGAATCCTTCTTTATCATGTACAATTTGTAATCCTAAAAAATATTTCATTTCTCCTATCATACTTATTTCAAATTCCTTCTTCATATTTTCTACAAACTTGTCACTTTCATCATCACTTCCTCCAAATATGATATCATCAAAAAATATTACCAAGATCATTAATCCATCATCAATTTATTTCCAATAGAGATTATTATTTGTCATACCTTTGTTAGATCAAATCATTGTCAAATGCTTGTCCAACGTTGCATACCAGGTTCTAGGTGCTTGCTTCAAGCCATACAATGCTTTCTTAAGTCTGCATACTATGTCCTTGTCATCTATCAAATGACAACATTTAGGATTCTCTATATACACTTCTTCAAGTTCTCCATTTAGAAATGTTGACTTGACACCCAACTGATACACATTGAATTTCTTATTTGCTACATAGGCTAAGAATAAACTTACTGCTTCAATTCTAGCCATAGGATCATATGTCTCATCATACTCTATGCCTTCTTGTTGTGTGTAATCTTTACATACCAATCTTGCATTTTTTCTTACAACTTTGTCTTGTGCATTCATCTTGTTTTTGAATACTGATTTAGTTCCTATCACATTTTTGTCTACTAGTTTTAGGATCGATTCCCATGTCTCATTCTTTACTATCTGATCTAATTCCTCTTTCATAGCTTGTTTCTAATGATCATCTTTACATGCTTCATCTACATTCTTAGGTTTAACTTGAGATATTAAACATAGTTCTTCATTGACTCTTCTTCTTATCAAAAAAATATTATCTCTGCTACCGATGATCTACTTGGGTGGATGATTCTTTATCATATTCTTACCCAAACTAGGAGTTCCTCTCTCAACTCTTAGCTCTGTTGAAGGTTCCAAGCTTTGTTCCTACCTTAGCTCTCCTTCATTTTGAAAATCATTGTTATTTTCAAGGAATACTTTATCATCCCTTGGCTTGGTAATATCACCATCATCTAAATTGTAATAAACTAATCTCTCTTGTATCCTAAATTTCTCATCAACTCTCACATTTTCACTTTTCATAATAGTCTTAATTTTCTAATTATAAAATCTTAAAGCCATGCTCTTCAAAGAATAACCAAAAACATACCTTCATCACTTCTAACATCAAACTTACCAATATCATCACCTCTTTTGATATAACACTTACTACAAAAAATTCTAAAATACTTAATTGTAGGTTAGTGACCAAACCATAGTTCATAAGGGGACTTGTTTGTGTCTTTCGTAACTTGTACTCTATTCCTAGTGCAGATTATTGTATTCATAGCTACATAAAAGCACAAACTTATGTCACCCTTTTGTAAAGGAAAAGGATAACAAAAATATAACTGTTCACCTTCAATGACATAAAATTGGTATTATTATTTTGATTTTGGAAATGAAGTAAACTAATGAAATGTGTAGAAATGGATAATTTTAGGATTATAATTTTTAATAATTATTTGGGATAATAATTGATATATTTTCCTATTTTATATATATAATTTTTCAGGTGCTGAAAAAAACTGAAAATTAGAAGTCTAGTTCCCACCATAAAAATATATGCAAATAAACTTATTTCCCTTTGATCTTAGACTATGTTATCTAGATAACATACATATTTAGAACAATAAAAAATAAAAATAGGCTTTAGAACAATATTTTCTCTTTTATAAGGATTGAAATTTCAACTCACTTGAAATCTATAGTTTTCATCTCCTACCACATTTTTCAAAAAATAAAAAGGTTCTAACTAGGAGAAAAAATATACATTCTAGAAGAGAACTCTCTCCTCTAGAATGTCATATAATTTTTAGATTTTTTTGATATACTTTAATATTTTTTCTTTCTGAAAACTAACATCTTTTTGAGTGTTAAAATATGTTGTTATGGAATTTTTGAATTTCAATATACTATATCTAATTAAAACACTATAAACTCTACATGACAATATTCTTGACTCTAAGCTCTATAAAATGGTGTTTATATATTATTAAAGAAAATCATAAAAAATATTAAGAGTATTTGAAATGCCACTTTTTTGAAATAATTTTATATCTTTAGTAATTGGATACAAACTGGTATAAAATATTTATTTAATAAACATTTCCAATTGGAAAAGTGTGAGACCATATATAACTTAGCTAGAATGAATTTATCTAGATCATTTGTTTAAAAAAAAAAAAATTTAGCTAGAAATACTCAAATTTAGTCATTCTGATAAGCTAACCTGAAAGGTGACATAGCTTTATACTTTTACCTAGGCTCTTCTATCCAAAACATCTTGGATACATTATTATCAATTAACATAGCTCTTGCTACTTCGGTAACTAGCCTATTTCTTCTCTTTTCTATACCATTCTATTTAGGGGTTCTCAAAGCTAATAACTATCTTTTGATTCAATTAGCTTCACTAAAGATGTTAAACTCATTAGAAGTAAACTCTTCTTGTCAATCTAATATTAAACATTTAATCTTCGTACCTGATTCATTCTCAACTCTAATCTTAAATATCTCAAACTTATCAAATGCCTCATATTTCTCTTTAAGAAATGTAACACACATCATTCGAGAATAGTCATCAATAAAAATCATAGAATACTTTTCACCATAGAATCCTTTAGTCTTTGTAGGACTGTTGAGATCTGTGTGTACAATCTCCAATTTTGTTGTAGTAGTAAACTTCTTGTTGGAAAAATAAGTTTTGTTATGCTTTGCCAAAACACACTCCTTGAAAATTGTGTTAATAGGGTTTATAATCTTAGGAAAATCTTCAACTATAAACATACTACTAGTCTTCATAATACTATCAAAATTTATATGACAAAATTTTTTATGCCATAAGCAACTGTCATCTACCTTTGCAAAAAAACATGTTATTTTAGTAAGATTCAATTGAAACACATTACCTCTATATCTAATTCATGTTCCAATTTCCATTCCATATTTATCTCTCATCATGCATGTCTTCTCTATGAACTACAATTGATAGCCTTTGTCTACTAGTTGTCCCACACTCAATAGATTGTGCTTAAAACCATCAACAAAGTATACATCCTCAGTATTAGTTTTACCATCAAGAGTTATAGACCCAATACATTTAACTTGGCATGTTGCACTATTTTCAACTCTAACAATGTCCCCATCTTGACATTTGAAGTCAACAAATTTGTTCATATCACCAATCTTATTATGTGAACAACCACTATCAATTATCTAATCAGATTTCTTTTCAACCTGTGATATTGAAGGTATGTTCTCTAGACTTTCTTCTTTGATTGTTACAAATTCTATTCCATCATCACTAACACTTACTGCTTATTCATCAGAATGATCTTCTTCATTTGCATACAGACACTTTGTATCTCTTCAATGTTTGTATTTCACTTTTTTTTTTTTTTTGTCTTTTAGGGAACTTACATGCATAATAACCAAATTTATTACAAGTCCAAAATTTAAAGATTTTCTTACCCTCTTTTTCTCTTCTTAATAGAAGGGATACTCCTTCAATATTTCTATCCTCATCAGATCTCCTACTACTAGCAAAGTCTCCTCTAGCACTTTTCCTCCTTGATAAACTAGGTTGAATATTCAATGTACTAAAAGTTGTTTTAATTTTGGTCAATTCTCTAGACTGTCTAAGCCCATTCTCAATTGCTTCAAATCTTCCAAGCAATGAATCCTTTGTGAAATCTTTGGTTAAAGATATCAACAACTGTATCATTTCAATTGTTGGCTTAAACGGTTGTGTTAAGAGCTGTACAATATCTTCCATATCACCTCATCTTCTTCTTTAGTTCATCCTTGTGATTTAATACCCACTACAAGTTCTGATATTCTTCCTACATATGTTCTTACAAATTTATCTTCCATCATTTTAGCATCTTGAAATGCACAAATCCAATTATGAAGCCTCAACTTCTTATAATGTTCATCACCTTTGAAACTAGTCTCCTAATATTTTGAATTAAAATGTAATGTAACAAGTGAATTTACTTGATTGTATTCAATTTTACGAAGTTTAGTCAATAATGCTTCTCTAGCTTTGATGTCACATATGAAAATATCTCTTTCTTCCCTAATACAAGTTTCCAATCTTTTATAGCAATGATTTTCTTTGCTAATTTTGTCAAGACCCAATATCCTAGACCCATACACAATAGATGTGTCTTCATTTATTCCTTCCACCTATCATAAATTTTCAACTGAACTTTATATTATCTTTCCTAAACAGGCTTGCCATGGATCTCCCAAAGTTTTTAAAATTTATCTTCAAGGACCTAATGCTCTAATACCAATTGTTAGAAATAATAGTCCTCCAAGATAAGTGAAAAGGGGTGGGTGAAGGTGTTGAATCAATTATCTAATAATTAAAAAATTTATTGCATTCAACCAAAGTAAACATCAGCCATAACAAGTTGCACATAGATAATTACACCAAATATGTTAATTAGGAAAATCCTTGATTAGAGGGAAAACCTTAGTGGGAATAATGCCCACAAGATGATGTACTAGTATAAATATTATTTGTTAGAGGATGACCCCTATTAAGAGTCTATTACAACATTTAGTACATATGAGTCCCTATTAGGAGACTTTGAATCCTTGTTAGGAGACTTGAACCCTGTTAGGAGTTGTAGTACAATGTATACAAGAACAACCTATTGCCAAAACATGCAATTTCAATTACAAGAAGAGCTCACTACTTAAACAAGTAATTTATTATTAAGTGCCCCTTTCCTCTATCTATCAACTGAACTAATTACTTTCAAAACTTGTAGATGAGGTCATGTACCTCAAATCCAAATATCAAACCTTGAATCACACAATAAGTTCTCAACAATGAAGTTTCCTTCACTTTTTCTCTACTCTACATAGTTTGGCATTATGCTCTCTTTGCTGCTTACAATCACCTCTTCGTGTCATAATTCCATACTCATGATAAAGGAAAATGTCCTTCCTTTATATTGAGTCCATAAAAAAATTCCTTGAGTTGACTGTTAGACCTTCTTAATTAATTATTATAAGACCACATTAAGAAAACATTACACTTAACTATAACATTAATCTTCTGCCTTATAACTTGAATATCTTTTTGCATGCATAATATTATGAAGATAAAACTTATCCATGTCATTGCCAACATGTCTTCTTTACATCCTCAACCTTGATTCTCAGAATAATAACTCTACTAAGAAATATAATAGGTTTATCAAAATATGCCTTTGTAAATTCTATCTCAGAACAAACATCACCAAAACTTACATAACTTCTTCTAGACATGACATTTCTTCATTCGATGTTAACTACATATACTAAATACTTAGAAGTATCTCTCATAACATTGGATAGTGAAAATACTAAACTAGCTATCTATACCAACTTGATCTTTTCGTTGTTCTTCTATCAGATACCATAGAAGATGGTTATGTTGACATCAATAAAAAAATTAGATATGAATGTAGCATATCATCATAATAATATATATGAAAATACTCCCCCATAGGAATATCATCAAAATTCATACTTCCAACAATCCTCTCCAAATACAAACATGAAAGAAGAAAAAGATAGATGGAAAATAAGGAAAAAATCATAGGGATTTTTTGAAGGGCCTTGTACTTGGTGATGCTATCCCAAATGATAACAATATTGGGAGCACCTATATTTTGTGCCACTACATTCACCTTGATAATCATGGTCTTGCACTTCTTAATAACATCTAAATCTCTTGGATGAATTATCCATTGTCATTTGAAATCTTGATGTGATCAAGCATTTTCTGCTCAAGTTGTCATGAATTCTCCTTCATAGATCAACAAAAACTAGAGTATTTGACACTTTGAAAACTTTCTTGATGATATTTTGATGTAAACATAAAATAAATTTAGATCAACACCTTTAACTTATTTTATAGTAAAGTGCTTGGTGCATGGGAATGCATGCAAATGGAAATTGTTGGTTTCCAAAATGTGACTTAGGATATTTAAGATGTCATTGCATATAAAATGGATTACATGTAAATGCAATATGCATGGGGGATGAAAAATGATATGTGAAGCAAATGTAGATGAAGGATGAGCTTACATGTAAGTTCTGATAATGAATGAGATGCAAAGCATGGAAAGAAGCAAAAAATAGAAAAACATGTATTTTCTTATGGAGGCATGAATGCATATAGAAAGGTAAAAATGAGCTTTATATTTGCCTTAGATGAAAAGGTGAAGTCAAAGCACATCATAATGCATGCATATGATATTTTTTACTTTGCAAGAAAATTTTTTTTTAGTCAAAATAAGGGTTTTGAGATGCTATTAGTGTAAGTGCACCAAGTTGTGGTGCCAAAAATATGACACCTTTTTTTTCTAGTTTTAGAAAGTGCGTACATGCTAGAGCACATACAAAATATAGCATTTATGCACTTTCTAAAACAAAAACAAAAATTATAAATGGGCGGAAAACCCACAACCCATTTTATTTTAAGTTTATTTTACAAGATTTCCTCCTCACAATGCATATGCAAGTTGAAGGAATTGAATATTTTCACCACCTACATCGTCAAAATGCCTCCTCATCACCAAAGTTTGAGATCAAGATCACACTGTATGTTTTTTACCCTTGCTTTTACATTGTTTTATATATTTTTGCATTGTTTTGTAGGTTTTGTCAAATTTTCTTTAAATTTGTTTCTTTATTTAGATTGCAATTGGTTTCTTATCAAGAAATGTGAATAATGAACTAGAAAATCCCAAACAAGATCAAAACTAAAATGCTCCACAAGATGAGAATAAAAACCCTCCATAACAAGAAAAAGAAATTCCACAACCTACATTAATTGGAAGACCTCCTCCTAACACATAGGACAACATAAAAAATGAAATAGAAAGAGGGAAAAATAAATTAGAAGCACTCATTGGTAGGTTGAAAGATTGTGGACAAACCAATTCAATGAGAGCACAATTGGCATCCTCCATCGAGTCCATTATGACCCATGTATCTTTTTTTAGTGGTCAGTTAGATATTTGGAATGTTAAGAGGGAGGAACAAAAAAGATATTATGGAAACAAATTATCATATCAAGATGTAAAAAAAAAGAATGTACGAAAAGGTAGGATTTTTGCATTGTTTAGAAAGCTTGGTGAAAAAAATACTATTAGAGAGACAACTAAACCATTCCCAATCCATTGGTGCATACATGATGGTATTAGAAATAATTTTTGGGATAGATGGTGGATGGTCTTTGATTCTCCTCCCTACAATAATCATGAGGTCCCAATGTATTTCTTAAGGAAATTATATTGTGAATTTTTCCTTGGGGAGATCCCTAATTATTTTGATATATTAGAGTCTTAGGGTAGAGGTGAGGGGTCATCATTTGAGAGGCCAGGGGCATGTCGTGACCCTAACATAGTTAGGGAACCTATTGTCAAGCCACAGGGTGAGTAATTGATTAATCCTTTAGTTGTGAAGGAACATGTAGAGGCCAGCACTTTAGGGACTATTAATGCTTTGATGTAGATCCTCATTCATTACACGAGTCCATTAGTTGAGGAGGAACCTTCTGTATATCACTGTCACATGTGCACATCATGCAAATCCTTATGCACATTTGGCAATCATGCTAAAGATAGTATGGATGATGGGCTAGTCACTAATTAGTTCTTGAATGAGACATTTGGCATTGACACATAGATAAATTACAATTATAATAAACTAATTTGATCACATATCATATGTATAGTGAATGACTAATTCATTAGCATGTATTAACATTGTTCAAAATTCAAGGTCAGAGTGTTAGCAACCCCAGTAAAGATCCCCTAACCCCATTTTTTGTCCCATCGATGAGTCTAGAGGTATGTATTGATTTAATAATTTAAATTAATAAAAATATTTATTAAGTAATCATATGAAGGATTGACAAATTTTTTTATGCATGTGCATTAGTTCTCTACTAGACCATCGACATTCACTAAGGACTCCAAGCCTAGGCATGATATGAGCTTTGTAGAAGTACATTTGTTTCATGTTTATTTAATTCATTTTATTATATTTGGTTCATGTTTCATGTTACATGTAACATGTATTGTATGACATATAGCTCTTGACATCTAAGACTCCTCCTCATCTTCAGTAGTCCATCAATCATGGAGTGGTTATAGGTATTGCTAGTTTATAGCCATTTACTAATGTATGAAAGAATTTTCTTGGTTTTAGTTGTTTTTTTATAATAGTTAGTATCAAAATTTTTAATTTTATTTATAAGTGATTATATTGATTGAATTGTTGCAGGGCCTTGTTACACCCGGTCGTCCATGAGCCTTTGAGGTGGACTTGCAGAGTGACTATTTGATGGTAGTAAGAAAATAATTAGTTTTTTCTATACATATATTTGATTTCAATCTATAATAATTATAGATTCATATCTACTTTGTTTGTATCAGCTCGAGTTAGAGAAGATCCTAAACAAGAGGACAAGTGAGCATGTGAAGAAGACCCATCATTCTCATCATCTCCCTCCACACAATGACCAAAGACCTCTAGAGGTTTGTTTCCTTGACCTCATGGGAAGGAGAAGATATAGTTGATAGACACACATGTATAGGAATCAATGGACATATATGTTGGATTTTATGTCAGTGGATAGATTAGATATACATTTGATGTATATATGACATTTTATATTTGATGTATGACATATATCTGATGCATGACATTATTAGACTTATGAAATTATTGGTTAATATATGATATGTTTGTTCATGTATGACATAATTGGTTATCATAATATATTATGTGTTTGTTAATGTATGACATTATTGGTTATGATTTTATATTATATGTTTGTTCATGTATGCCATTATTGGTTATCATAATATATTATATGTTTGTTCATGTATGACGTTATTGGTTATCATAATATTATGAGGTTGCATGGGTACTTATATCCACACCCTTGGTACTTGTACCCACATAACCAAGTACTAGGTACACGTATTCCAAGTACTAGGTACTCGGTGGAGAGCATCATAGCTAAGGACCTTGATTGAGATCTCTATTTTTTATTTTTTATTCTTTTTGTGTATCAGCTCATTTTTTATCAAGCTTAATCCAATACCTAATTAGTTCAAAACTTTGATAGAATATTGATTAATAATAAACTTTATCACTGTTCAAGCATAAGTTTATCATTTCCAATATGTCATCATCATATGATTTATGATCTTATTTTTCCTTCTCTATTATTTTTTGATCAAGCTTAATTCAATACCTAATCAATTTGAAACTTTGATACAATATTGATCAACAATAAACTTTATCAGTATTAAAGCTAGAAATTTATCATTTGCAATACGCCATTGTCATATGATTTATGATCTTTTTGTTCATGTTTAAAGTCTCTCTTCTATTTTATGCATCTAAAAATTTACCATAAATTATTACAAACATATAAAAAATCTGAAACTAAAAACAATACATTATATTTGCAAACTTTATGACTATTCTTGATTTGAAAAATCATTGTCATGACTCATAAATTTAGGTTTTCTATAAATATAAAAGTATAATTAGAAATAAAGTTTGACATATCCAAGTACCCCCATTCCCTATTATAAAAAATGGCTATACTTGTACCCATACCCATACATCAAGCACCCCAAGTCCCCTGACCTTGCCCAACCTCCTCACAAAGTTAATTGATCCAAACATGCAGCATCACTCCCTTACTCTGCTAGGAACACTACCCCTCCAACGGTTTTATAGTTCTACTAGGGTACTACAAAACTCACCAATAAAATCAAGGTTTCGATGATTTCCTAAGGTGTTATTGGAACACTTGTACTATGCTTGAATGGATAACAACAATAGGTTTGTACCTAATTTCAAGATTTATTCACAAAAGGGCTATAAGGAGAGCCCCTAATTAGGCCTCCACCTAGATTTCTAAGGCCAATAGCTCCTTTGTCTTAGATTTTCAACACCTCTATATTTAATAAAAATTGATACATATGACCCATGCTCAAGGATTTTTAGGGTCATACAACAAAAATAACAAAATTGAGGGTTTTGTAGGGTTTTCTTGGCTGCTTGTTGTCCCCACTTTTAATACACCTTCCACACTTAATGAAGACTCCTCCTCCAAAATTTAGAACCTCCTCATACCCCTCTTCAATCCCTCATAAGGGAAAGTCTTCATTCTTCAAGCTTTTCTCTTGAGAGCTCTTTCTTTTCTCATAGTCCCTAGCCGAGCATTGCCTAGCTCACCTAGGGCTTGGTCAAAGAATTCTTTGCACTCACTTTCAAGGCCCTTTGTTGCATAATATAATACATTAGGGTCTGTAGCCTTGAAATCTAGAAGACCATGGAATTTTCACGATGGAGAGAAGATTTACAACCCTTTCATGATATATAACTCCAAAATTGGCAGCAGACAAGTATCTTTGAAGAAATTTACAAAACCTTTAAAAACTTGGTCGCAAACTATAATTAATGCATAGAAAATGGAGAAAAACCAATAAGACAACTAAAAAATTCAACAAAATTATAATAGTCACTTGAGTTTCCTTCAAAAAACATTAAAAACTAGTAAAATCTATGCTAAAACAATCACAGTCTGCTACATACATTCCAATAGAATGGATTCATACAAGAAATGAGTTGCCAACCCTTGTTTAGGATTCCTCCAAGCATAAATAGGTTTCTCCTTGGGTTAGAGATATGTTTTAGGGATTTTTGAAAGCTTCTTTACAAAGTAGGTCTTTTAGAAATAATTGGAAAAAGTTGCACAACAACTTTTAAAAATTGCAAGCAATTTGGGGCAATTTTTATTGCTTGCGTAGTCTTGTTTTGAATCACATTTCAAGACCATTATATGCCTTCCCAAAACATCTTGGGGAGTGAGAATTTCATTATCTTTCTTCACGTAAGAATCCCCAAACTCATAATAACATCCCTTCCATAAGGTGGCAGATTTACATAACAATGCATTGTTCTTGCACTTTGGTCTTCTAAACAAGTAGTCCATCTTGGAAGGTTCTTTTAATGCACACCCATGGCTAAAATGCAATAAAAAATCCTAAATCAACCTTCCCTCAATAATGACCTAAGAAAGATACCAACCCAAAGTCAAGGTACCATTCTCAATAGAGACCAAAGAGGAAATTTTAAGACCTATCCTAGCTTGGACCCACAAGCATGAGCTAAATGCCCTTATTGTATTCACATACTTCTTAAGAGAAGTTCATCACACAAAAAATGATATTGTGGGAGCCTTGAAATGGTTCTCCTACACCACCTTCTAAGAGATTCTTCAACATCTTGTGAGTGAAAAAAATCTTCCAACATCCTATGATAGTATTTTCTTTGCAACAACATGTAATTTATTGATTTTTGGACAACTCTTCACAAAGGGAAGTGGTTATGTTTCAAACCCATGAAATGACTATTAAGAAATCCAAGAAGATCATTAACATCTTCCACTAACTCCATTCAATGATAAAATGCAACTATATAAGGGGTAATGACTCTCAAAACACTTATTAACTTATTAACAAAAACAACAAAAAAGGAAAATCTTTAGGACTAAGGAAAATCTTTAGGACTTTCAGTTTATAGGTGACCTCAAGTTCCTTGAGCTTACAAACAAGGATTAAATTATTAAAATAAAAAAATAACATGTTCAAAATAATGTGTATGATTGCCCCTTTACCTTCTATCATGAGTCTCCATCATTGGATGAGATGACATATCTAGTTGCCATAGTCAAAGATCGTTGCCCTATGGCATTTAGTGACTCTTAGGGATGATTCAGTTTGGCATGCCTAAGAATGTTCAAGTGCTCAACATTATAGGACAAGCTTCAGGCTAGTGTTTACCTAGCCACCCAAAGCTGATGGAATTGACAGTTTGATCCCACGACGAAAGGTGAGAGAGATTTGATAGTTGACAATTTTATACTAGCCAATACTACAAATTTTAGCATCACCTAAGATGGCATCGCAAAACCAAAATAGAGTAATATCACCAAAAATTGAGAGTAGTTATTTTAAGCCTCTACAACATGGTCTTATAGCACCTAGAATCACATCCATACCTCACATGAGCTCTAAGATATGCCCTATCAAAGATCACTACCCTATGGCATTTAGTGACCCTTAGGGACATTTTAGTTTGGCGTGCCTGAGAATGTTTGAGTGCTCAATGGGATAGGATGATCTTGGGGTTAGGATTTACTGAGCCACTCAAAGCTAACTAAATAGATAGTTTGATACCACAATGAATGGTGAGAGAGATTTGGCAATTGGCAACTTTGTACTGACCAACATTACAAGTTTCAGCATCACCCAAGATGGCATTGCAAAATCAAAATAGAGTAAGATCTTCAAAAAAGTGAGAGAGGTTATTGTAGGTCTCTAAAACATGGTCCTGTAGCACCTAGAATCATGTCCATACCTCACATGAGCCTCAAGATATGCCCTATCAAAGATCACTTCCCTATGGCATTTAGTGACCCTTAGGGATGTTTTGGTTAGGCATGCCCAAGAATGTTCAAGCACCCAATAGGATGGGATGAGTTAGGGGCTATAGTTTACCCAGCCACCTAGAGCTAATGAAATATATAGTTTGATCCCACAACAAATAGTGACAAAGATTTAGTAGTTAGCAACTTTGTACTGGCCAACACTATGAGTTTTAGCATCACCCGAGATGGTGTCACAAAATAAAAATGGAGTAAGATCTCCAAAAAGAGAGGGGTTATTTTAGGTCTTCACAACATATTCCTATAGCACCTAGAATTGTATCCATACCTTGCATGAGCTCTGAGATATGCCCCATCAAAGATCGCTGCCCTATGTCATTTAGTGACCCTTAGGAATGTTTCAGTTCAGTGTGCCCAAGAATGTTTGAGTGCTCATTGAGATTAGATGAGCTTGGGGCTAGGGTTTACCTAGCCAATTGAAGCTAAAATAATAGATAGTTTGATCTCATGATGAATGGTGAGGAAGATTTGGTAGTTGGCAACTTTGTACTGGCCAACACTACCCATTTTAGCATCACCCGAGATGGCATCACAAAATCAAAATGGAGTAAGTTCTTCAAAAAGTGAGAGAGGTTATTGTAGTTCTCGCAAAAACTAACCTATAGGACCTAGAATCACATCCATACCTTGCACAAGCTCTAAGATATGCCCTGTGAATTTTTTTTCCCTATGGCATTCAATGACCCTTACAGACATTTTAGTTTGGCATGCTCGATAATGTTCGATTGCTCAATGGGATTGGATGAGCTTGGGTCTAGGGTTTATGCAACTACCCAGATCTAATAGAATAGATAGTTCAATCCTGTGATGAATGCTGAAAGAGATACAAACAAGATATTTATGCATAGGCCACTTTGTGCAAGATATGAGAAAAAGTTTCTAGTTAGGCCAAATTTAGTCTTTTTGAGTTTTTAGTCAAGATAGCCTAGGATTAGGTTTTTGTAATTTTTTTTTTAATAGTTTGGAACCTTTTCCAAGTCCTAGAAGTGAAATCTAGTGTACTTTGCTTTAGTTGCACTTTTTGTGCAAAATTGCAAAAGTTGTAAAAGTTGCTTTAAAATGAAAATTTGACTAGAAACCTTCTACCCTTCAAAAAAATGTTTCCCATGCTCATATACCTAAGCATGGATAGTTACAACTTCCCAAACTTCCATTTGCAACTTTTTTGCAAAAATTGCAAAAGTTACTCAAGCAACCTTTTGAGTAACATTGCAACTTAGCATTTACAGGACTTGGGAAGCTAGGATACCCAAGTTGGGCATGATCCCTCAAAGTTCTCATCAAAATATATTAATGATCTTTAAAAAACAACAAAAATCTCGTTGCCACCTTTAAATGAAGACTTCAACTTAAATGGAGATTGTCAGTTCCCAAACATGTCCCAATCAAGTAGATGATTGGTTTACTAAGAAACCAATAGAAAATGGGGTCATGGAAATGAACTCAATGCTTACGAAAGTTCAAAAACACTAAAATAACTTATTTCCAAATGCTCAGCCCTTCACCAATTCCCAAACTCTTGCCATTAACAAATCAACATGCTACAAGAGGTCAAATCCTTCATGGTACTTGACCTAGGGCTTGATTGGAAAAATCACAAAACACATCCTCTAGTCTTGAAACCTTTGAATATTAAAAAGGACCCTACTAGCTACCATTTCTCAAGTGGGCATGAAATTTCAATCAATTGTAGTTAGAGGCCCATTTTTGTTGTGTGCACCAAAATGTTGTCCTAAAAACCCAGTTTCACTTAAAATGCAATAACTTGAGTTAGGAAACATGTAAAATGATGAGACCAAAAGAAAAAAAAAAAAGATGATTCAAAACTCTATCTCAAAAATCCTTTACATCTATTCTAAAATTCTATACATTTCATGCATCATGCAAACAATAGTAAAAATGACTTGAAAATTGAATTTATTTCATTGCAACTTCTTCCAATCCATATATTAATGCCCTCCAGACCTCACCTTCCTACATGTGAGCATCCATTAGCTATCTTGGGAAGATACTTTGCTATCTTTAGTCTGATAGATGGTTGCTCCTCATTGGTTGGTGTTGCCACCTCTTCCCTCTTCCTAGCCTATATAAGCATGCTACCTGGCTTGTATTTGCATCTCTTGTTTTTTGCATCCTCTTAATGCTATTTTGCTTCTAGCATTTTCATTACTCTCTTGGAGACTAACTCTATGATGCTATTTTGATTTTGTATCATTTGCATTCATAGTTTAGATATTTAATCTTTGCACTAGTTTTCTAAGTTATTAATCTTTTTAGATTCTAACATGGTATCAGAGCTTTTCTATGTGCAAGAATAGATTTTAGTTTCCTTATTTGAGAGATTCGGGGGGGGGGGGCTAATAAACTTTATTGTAGTTTTTTTAAAAACAAAGTATGCTCTTCTCTTGCATCTTTGGATGATCCTGAGAATTAGAAAAGTTTTGACAAAAATGATTTTACTCTGGGATTTCAATCTCAAATCTGACAACCAACTTGCATATTTGGAGGTTTCAATCAGTATTGCAGGTTCCAGCATGCCATTGATGGACTTAGGAAGCTGATCCAACATTTTCATGTCATATTTTGGTTGCTAGGGTTGTTTCTTGATTTTTGGAGCTATTTTTTATTGTTAAAGGCATTTGATTTACACTACAGCAACATCTTCTGTACATCAGCAAGGAAAACGCTTTCTGGGTTTTGTTCGCAATGCCAAAAAACTATCTGGGTATATTTTAGATTTTGCATGCAAGTTGTATATTTTGCAAAATTGAGGATGAAAGGCTACAACCATACCCCTCTCTGTTGGCAATCACAGATTTGAATGCATTTTTCAAATGTCTCATTCTTGCTCATACGGACTCTGATTTTGATGATTCTTGTTATGAACTTGGTTATTTTTTTGTGCTCTATCCACTAGTGGAGTTGTTTTTTGATTTTCATGTATGAATTTTTCAGAAATTGCATATTCTCAGCCATGACTATGCATAGTTCTCATTTTGGAAACTTCAGAGGATCATAACTTTCTCATACGACCTCATATCGAGGCAATTCTTTTTTTGAAAGTGCATGATTTTTCAAGTAGATCATAATAGTGCTATTTTTTTCTTTGATTATTGTGCCCAAGTTTCACTTTTAGCATATACTCTTCATGAGGGTTTGTAATGCATTGAAATCAAGACCACTACGTATTTCTTTCTAGTGGTAGTTGTAAACGCACCAAAATAAAGTGTCAAATCATATTTCTTTGGGGGGGGGGGGGGCTACTTTGATTGAGTAAAAATGGTGGGGGTGGGGGGGGGGGCATTGTCGTGGCTGGGTTCTCTTCTTTATAGCATTTCTTTGCATTTGTTCATCATGAATCAAACAAATATGCCCATCCTAACTCCATACAATCACTTTGAGTGGAAATCATGCATGATAATTCACCTAAGGAAAGCTGGATAAGATAGGATAACTATGGGACTTGAAACTGAACCTACTAAAGTTAAAGAGAAGCCTAAGTGGTTTAACAAATGTGATGAGGCATATGGAACATTGTGTTTGTCTATTTCTCCTGACTTGCTATTTCACATTGAGTCTTTGGATACACCAAATGAAGTATGGACAAATCTAGAAACATTATTTGGCACACAAGATTCAATGAGGGGTCATATGTTGGAAAATGAATTAATTAGTTTGAGTCCAAGCAATTTCAACAAAATCCAAGATTTCTTCACCAAATTGAAATCACTAAGGCTGCAGTTAAAACAATGTGGAATTGAAAAGAAAGATGAACAACTGATTCTCAATATTCTCTCTAAGCTAAGTTCAGAATATTCTGTGTTTGTCTCTACCTTCTATGCTACTAAGGATGCACTTGTTACTCAATTCACCATGCCATCTCTAGACGATTTTGCTATCAATCTCACTCGAGAACATGACAAGCTAATCCAAATGGGCACTCTTAAGTCCTCTAAGTCACATGCGTTAGCAACCAACCAAGGCACAAAAGAACAAAAAGGACAAAGTAGTAACGACAATAGTAAGGATGAGAAACAAAATAATAGTGAGGAAAAGAAGGATCAGATACCAATTGCTTCAAAAGAAACTATTGATACCTCATCCACTAAGGGCGATAAGCCTAAGAAAGAAAAGGTTAAATGTGCCTATTGTAAAAGACCCGGTCATGATGAACATAAATGTTTGAAGAAACAAATTGATCACTTGACATACATTCTTGAGAAGAATAATATTAGTGTTCTTGAGTCTATCAAACAAAGTTCTAATGAAGAGTCTAACAAGGCAAAAGAAAACAGCAAGGGGAAAGGAAAGGGAAAAGCTCTTGTTGCAGTTGCTTCCTCACCATCCACTTGGGTTCTTGATTCAGGTGCTTTACACCACATGGCTTCATCTAAGGAAGAACTTGCATCCTTGGAGCCATGTACTATGCCTTCTATTTTGATGGGTGATGACACTCCTATTGAGGTGTGTGGGAGAGGGTCTGTTGATGTGGGGGATGGCACATTCCATGATGTTCTTTGTGTACCCTCATTATCAACTAATCTCCTATCAATATACCAAATCACTCACACAAGTTTAGGCAAGCGGGTTGAGTTCACTCCTGATTCAGTGGAGATATGTGAGTTGCATAGTCATTCTATAGTTGTAGTTGGGAGAGCAGATCATCAGTCACGACTCTATCTATTTTCTCACTTTGTTCTTGATCCTCCTTCATCTATTTTGCTCACTCACTCTAATGATGTGAGTAAATTATGGCATGAGTGGTTTGGCCATCTTAACTTCCGCTATTTGCATCAGCTCAACCAGTAGAGCATGGTCACAAGGTTTCCTTCGGTTCAATTCTTAGGAGGTGTTTGCCAAGGTTGCATTCTTGGTAAGCATCCTAAGGAAAATTTTGACAAAATTAAGGCATGGAGAGCTTCATAGATACTAGAGTTAGTTCACAGTGATTTGGCTTGTCCATTTCAACATCCTTCCTTCAGCAGGGCCTGATATGTTCTTACATTCATTGCTGACCTTTCTCAATATACATGGGTGTACTTTCTCAAACAGAAGTCAGAGGTATTTGATCATTTTCAAGACTTCAAAAATTTTGTAGAAAAGCAATCTGGGAAAGCAATCAAGGTTTTGCACATAGACAATGGTGGTGAGTATGTCAACCATCAGTTTGAAAGATTTTGCACTTCAGAGGGGATTGATTTACAACATTCAGTTCCATACAATCCTCAGAAAAATGGTGTTGTAGAATGGAAGAATAGATCCTTGAAGGAAATGGCAAACTGTATGATTCACTCTAGATCTCTTGCACCACAGTATTGGGCAGAAGCCATTAACTGTGCTTGTTATATCCAGAACCGTGTTCCTCATCGAGCCTTGAAGGGATTTACTCCTTTTGAAGCTTGGAGTGGTCGAAAACCATCAGTTAAGCACTTTCGAGTTTTTGGCTCCCCTACATGGGCCCACATTCCTATAGATAAATGCAAGGCCTTGGATCTGCAAAGTAGACCTTGCATATTTGTAGGTTATCCTGATGGTGTGAAGGGTTATCGATTGCTCCACCCTACTACACATGAGTTAATCATTGAGAGGAGTGTTTAGTTTGAGGAGGGATCTTCAAGCTCACTTTCTAACATGTCTCCAACTCCTTCTACCTTGACATTAGAGTCACTTGGAATACATGATAGATCTTCTGATGAGTCAGATTCACCTGAACAATCTTCTACCTCTACTTCTGATGCACAAAGTGATTCAGAGAACTCACCTCCTTCCTCTCCTAGTCATCATTCAGAGGTTGATGATTTGCCTCTAGATTCTCCATCTTCTTGCCCACTTTGGGCTAGACAGACCTTGCAGTCTGCAGGTGATTGGGATGGGGATCCATCAGACACTAGGCAAACTCGTTCACAATTCTAGGATGCTCCACATGTCTTTATTGCTACTGCCTCATATCCACAGTCCTTTTATGAGGCTTCTAGTATTTTTGAGTGGGATACAGCTATGCAGGAAGAGTATAGTTGCTTGATGAGGAACCACACTTGGGATCTTGTCCCTCTTCCTAAAGGAAGAAAACTTGTTCAATGTAAGTGGATCTATCAGACAAAATTTGTAGTAGATGGGTCAGTTGACAAACACAAGGATCACTTGGTTGCCAAAGGATTCTCCTAGGTTCCTAGGATTGACTACTCTGAGACTTTTGTGCTAGTTGCTTGAATGAATTCCATTCGAATTGTTCTTGCCATTGCTACAGCAAATCGTTGGGAAGTACATTAGATGGATGTGAAGAGTGCTTTTCTTCATGGTGACCTTCATGAGGAGATCTACATGGAGCAGCCACAGGGCTTTCTTCAAGATTCTTCACTTGTGTGTCATCTTCAAAAGTCTCTCTATGGCCTCAAATAGGCTCCTCGGGCCTGGTATGCCAAGGTGGACTCCTTCCTTCTATCAGTTGGGTTCACTCGGTGTCATTCTGATCCTAATGTCTACATTTTGTAATAGGGTGATTCACTTCTATTTTTGGTTTTGTATGTTGATGACTTACTGATCATAGGAAGTTATTCACCCACCATTAAGGTTATGAAAGTGGCCCTTCAGGATAGTTTTTTGATGATTGACTTGGGCTTGTTGCATTACTTTCTCAGGATTGAGATCCTTCAGTCTCCTTTTGGGATCACCATCACATAATCCAAGTATGCTCTAGATTTACTCTCGAGTTTTCATATGGTTGACTGTAAGCTTGCTCTGACTCCCTTCCTTTCTGGAGTCAAACTTGAGGCTCAATGTTCTTCTCCACTTGTTGATGGTACTTTGTACCACCAACTTGTTGGGAGTCTCATTTATCTGACTCATACGAGACCTGACATCTCCTATGTCGTAGGCATGGTCTGTCGATTCATGCAGGGGCCCCATGAGTTACACTGGAAAGTAGCCAAGTAGATCCTTCACTACATTTAGGGTTCTCATAGTTGTGGGATTCACTACACAGCAGGTATTGAGCTTGATTTGGTGGGCTACACAGGTTCAGATTGGGCAGGTGATTCTGAGGATCGCAAGTCTACTTTAGGGTATAGCTTCTCACTTGGGTTAGGTCCTGTTTGTTGGTTGAGCAAAAAGCAGTCTGCTATTGCTCTGTCTTCTACTGAGGCTAAGTATCGAGGGGCTCTAAATGCCACCACTGAGGCCATTTGGCTTCAACATCTTCTCATTGAGTTTGGTATCCAGATCAGATGGCCATCAGTTATATTTTGTGACAACCAGAGTGCCATTCAGATCTCATGAAATCCAGTTCATCATCAGCGAACCAAACACATAGAGGTCCACATGCACTACATCTAGGAGCTCATCCATGGGCATGTCATTGACCTTCGCTATTGTCCGACTTTCGAGCAAGTTGCTGATATCTTCACGAAACCCTTCACTGAGAACAAGTTCCTTCATTTGTGAGCTTTGTTAGGGGTGCGAGATACTTCATCTTTTGGGGGGGCCTCTTCCTCTCACTCGAAGTACTAAATTTTTTTCTGTGGGGGGGTCTCTTTTCTCTCTCTTTTGGAAAATCTTATGTACATGGGTACCTCATCAGGCTTGACTTGTCAGGACCCATTTCTACATCCACCTAAGATTCGCTTATGGGGGGGTGTTAGTGTAGTTTTTTATTTTTCCTATTTTGCTAGGTTTTTCCTACACTTTTAATAATCTCTCTTAGGTTAATAAAGCATGTCTTATTAGGTGAATGGTTGTGAGGTGTCACCTTCCTACATGTGAGCATCCATTAGCTATCTTGGGAAGATACTTTTCTATCTTTAGTCTAATAGATGGTTGCTCCTCATTGGTTGGTGTTGCCACCTCCTCCCTCTTCCTAGCCTATATAAGCATGCTACCTGGCTTGTATTTACATCTCTTGTTTTTTGCATCCTCTTAATGCTATTTTTATTTTGTATCATTTGCATTCATAGTTTAGATATTTACTCTTTGCACTAGTTTTCTGGGTTATTAATCTTTTTAGATTATAACAATATATATATATATATATATATATATCTTTTACATATATTTTAATGGGTAGAATGAATATTTTAATATTTATAATCCTTTTCCCACTAAGTTGCAAATCTGAACAACTTTTACAACTTTCAACAATGCAACTTTACACAAAAAGTGCAATTTTTACATTTTTCACTTGATTACACTTCTAGGACTTGGAAAAGGTTCCAAAAGACCTCAAACCAACTAAAAATAACTCAGTCCTAGGATTTCTTGACCAAAAACATTAAAAATCCCTAATTTTTCTAATGAGCAACTTTTGCTTATAAATTGCATAAAGTGCCTTAAGCATACAAAATGGTCTCTTTCTTTTACAACTATGAACTTCTCATCCAAGGGTTGTTTATTTTAGCCTAAGTAGGTAAAAAAAACATGAAAACTAAAAAATAAACCAAGTGATTTGGTTCTTTGCACCAGGAACATACCCTGAAACATGAATGAAAAGAGAACAATGACCATGGACACAGTGAGAATGGTGAAATGTAGCAATAAAATGCTTTGTGTTTGCAAGTTTGCAATAAATGGAATCCTTTACCCATACTACCATACCTAGGTCCAATTTGAGGTTTTCATTTATTTAAAGTGGTGCAGATAGTCATTTTTACATTGTTTCTAATGTAGAGCTTACAACCTTCTTTCACCCAAAGCTTCCTAAGTGCCTAGTAGCACCCAACCCACTACAAGATGGAAATCAAGCTTACTAGCCTTTAACCAATGCTGACCACTATCTTTCCAAGTGCACTCCAATTTTCTAAGGTCTTCCCCCTTCTCTAGGGCTCTTGGTAAACTTAGGTCAATTATAGGTTTTAGGGACACTAGCCCTCAACTAGGAAAAATAAGGCAACATGTGAAATCTGGTTTCCAAACTCCAAACATAGGCTAGGATCAACATAACTAGGTTCATACCACATAGATTCATACACTTTTAGGATTCTAACACCCCCCAAAAGACCAAATTTCAAAAATTAGGCCTAGAAATCCTAGTAGGTCAATTTTCAATTTCCTATGGCTAACTTCCAAACTTTCCAAATAAGCTATCAAATAAATTACCTTTACAAATACCCTTTAGAAAGTTCTTGAAGATTCCAAAATATTTTAGGGTAAACCTACTCCATCATGTCCTTACTCCCACTTGGTTCACAGACCTAATAGGCCTAATTAGGTTGGCTTTCCAAAGAAAGTGTTATGATATGGACTCATAGAAATAGAAAAACTACATGTAACTCTTCCTCCCCATGCTAAATCTCAATTTCACCCTTTTCTTGAGTCAAATCAGTTGCTTTGGAAGTCTAATCAACACTTCTCCTAGAATCTAGGCTGAACACATAGGGATGGTTAGCCTAGGGCCTGCTGGTAAAAATATGAAACCTTCTCCTCTTGGCCTAAAACTCTACCATACCAAAGTAAAATCCCCTAAATTTTATCCCTCCAAGTGGCATTAAATTCCAATAGTGGGATTGCAAGTTATATGCACATGTTTGCTAAAACCCTTGAATTTAGTCCCAAACAAGCAACTTAAACAAAAAATGCAATAACTTGAATAAATGGAAAGATAAATCCTTCAAACCAAAATAAATTAAAGTTTATTTCATTAGGATATCCAACCATTTCAACTGAACCCTTCTCCCAATCTGTACAATTCTGTACAACATGAAAAAATAGTAAAAATGGTAGAAAATCAGAGTTTTATTCATGCAAATTTTCACCAGCCCATACTATCATGTTTTCCTCTCCATGTATAACATAATTAATAATTTCCTTTATGTCTTAAATGGTCATAACCATATTTAAAATGGTTATTCCAATGTACAACCATTTTTTTAACAATATTGCAAAGTTGTTAGCATTTTTGCAATTTTGCTTGACAATTTTTGCAATTTTTGACAATTTTTGACAACTAACTTCCTATACACCTAGGACTTGACCAAATGAACCTAAGGACCATTAAAACCTTCTAAGGATCACAAAATCCTATTTGCATTTAAAAACCACCAAAATTTATTATTTTTGACCCATTGGTACAATTTGGTACTTTGGCCTATAATGGCACCTAGAGTCCAATTGACCTTACATTTTTGTCTTATTACAATATTCTTATTATTGTTCAAAATCTAAAACTAGGACCACTTTCCATTTGCCTTGGTGCCCTGCACCAATTTTCTTCAAGAAAAATGATGTAACCATCCCCTTTCTATTCTAACTATTACTTGGGGACAGATTATTAACATGTATCATATTATGCATATTAATGCAGGGAACAGTTAGAGGATGCAAATGATCACCCAACTAGACAAGTTTTGAGTGCTTGGATATATGAAAATGCATTAAATGTGATGACATAGGTATAGCAATCAGAGATCTACCTAAGGAAAGAAATGGTTTTATGTAAAATAGCCAAATTATTCATCACAAACATGGTGTAGGATCAACTAATAGGTCATGAAAGTGATTTCTTGGTCAAATTTGAAGAGGCCCTATTTTTTAGCTTTGTTTGGTGAGGATTTCATAAAAATCACATATAGAAAATTGATGGGTTCAATCCAAGTTAAGAATCCTCACTTTAGGATCATATTAAGATACTTTACCAAGTTGTATTGTTGGAGATAATTATTCCATATAGTTCCTTTGTAAATGGAGGGGTTTTATGCCTAAAAAGTGGCCCATAGTGTAATAGTAGAGACTTGGCCCAAAAAAACCACACCTCATCTTTTGATATGTATTTAGAAGCCAAATGAGTATCCTAATATTTAATTTATTTTCTTTATATTATGGAAAAATATGGACAAAAATGCAAGAGGACAACATTTGAGGGCTAATTGGGGCTTGTAGGCCTAGTAGGTTGGGAAGATTGGTTTACCTTAGAGATAGCCTCTTGGTATTTGGTAAATTGGTTATTTTGGGTGTATTAGGGTATTCCAAACCATTATATTACTAAGAAGTCTTTGGATATGTCATTTACATAATTTGGGAAACTTAAGCCTTAAGGTTGCATCTGGAAACCTTTGGGAACACACATTGTTCAAAGTATTTTCCCATAGAACTTGGAAGGGCCCATTTTGCTCTACATCACTTTTCCTAAAAGTTTCTATAAAGAAGATATGTAATCATACCCTAAATAATTTATTGCAAGTGTAGAAGAGATACAATATGTAATTGGAACCTAGAGCTACATTACAAGTTGTAAGTTAAATAGACGTTGATATGCAGTCAAGTCTCAAATACTTCACTATGATTGTGTTAAGAGGATGATATGTGATTAGGTCTTCAAGACTAGATTGTAGGGATGCAAGTCTTAACCCAATGACATATTAATATTCTTAAAGAGCTTGCAATTAATTCCTAGAGACTTGATTACAATACGTGCCTATCAACATAGAAGGATGACTTATTGGTTGGGTTTTAAGGCATGCCAACCACTTAGGCATGAGAAAACTTGGAATCAAGTTTGTGAAACCCAATTGCATTTTGTTAATGCATGTAACTTATGAGTTGTAATTGATGTCAAGGACCTTGACTACATATGAGAACTAAGACAAACTATTCACGTGTTGAGATTCAAATATTTACCTATACACTAGTAACTATGAGGACAATACAAGGGTATTCAAAGACATAAAAAAAGGGACTAAGTGATGCAAGTGGTAGGGTGGTAATAGGGTACTAAAATATGGCTTTAGGGACACTTGCCCTTAACTAGGCCAATTAAGGAAAAATAAGTAAAAACTTTTCTAGACTTATAACTTAGACTTGATTTAGCATTTCTCAGACTAAACCACTAGGATTCATGCACTTTCAAGGCCCCAACACCTTCAAAGGATCAATATCCCTAACTTAGGCCTAGAAATCCTAGTAGGTCAATATCTAGTTTTCCTTGAAAAACTTCAAAACATTCCAAAGGATACGACCAAATTATCACATTTTAAAATGCCTTTTACCTAGTTCTTGGAGACTCCAAAGGATCAAGGGCTAACTACATTCCAACATACCCAAACTCCACTTTAGTCTATAGACTTTATAGACCTAATTAGGCTAGGTTTCCAAAGTAAGTGCTTGAATATGGGTTTATAGAATTGACTCAACTACATGTAACTCTTCCTCTCCATTTTGCAACTCCATTTCACCCTTCACCTAGGTTCAAGAAATTAGTTTGGAAGCCTAAATTCCACTTCTTCTTTAATTCCTCCTTGAACACATAGGGATGTTCAGCCTAGGGCTGACTGGTAAAAATATCAAACCAATTCCTCCAAGTTTGAAAATTTTCCATATCAAATTACACTCCCCTAACTTGAATCCCCTAAAGAGGTAAATTCCAATTGTTGGTTTGCAAGTTAGAGCCACATTTTTAACAAAACCCTTGAATTTAGGCACAAATAAGCAACCTTAACAAAAACTACAATAACTTAAGCAAATGAAAAGACATAACTGTAAAGGAAAATAAGAATGAGACCTAGTTTATCAAGCTATCCAACCATGATAGTTGATCTCCTTCACCAATCCATGCATGTCTATACAACTCATAAAAATAGAGAAAAAGGCAAAAAATCAGAGTCTAATTCATGTAAATCTTCACCAGTTTGTAGAACTATGTTGTCCTCTCCATGTAAATTTTTTTTAAACATTTATTCCTTCCCTCCAATGATCATAACCATCATTCAAATGGTTATGCTAATGTTCAACTTCATTTTCAATTATTTAGCAAGAAAAGTTCTCAATTTGCATTTTTTTTGCATGACAACATTGACATTTTTGCTTTAATAACCTCCTAGACACCTAAATCTTTGCCCAAAGACCCGAAGGAATTTAAATCTATATAAAGACCTAAAAACTCCTTATTCCATAAAAAATAAGTCAAATTCCTCAAATTTGACCTTTGCCTCAATTTTGTATCCTAGCTTATAATGACAAAAAGGATCCAATTGACCACTCTTTCTCTGTCTCCCTCTCTCCCTATTCAATCTAATGCACCAACTAGATCTACTCTACATTTTAATTTCTCAAGTATTTCCTCATGGTTTGACTTGAAAACTTTCCAAAGAATCATATTATATGGTTTTCCACCATATTTTATCAAGTGGACATTTGATGCGACAACAAGGTTCGAATAATGAAGAATCTTCCTCTTTATTTGCCAATCTTCGAATAACCACAAGTTAGGGTTCTTCATAGTATATTTTCTAAGCCATGTGCCAATTACAACCACAACACCAATATGGTACTCTAAACCTTCACCATCTATAACTGAGTGATCCAATTTTTGTTTGGCTTGGAAACAATGACACAAATAATAATTTGTCCCTTCTTCATTGTCTTCAAGTGCAATAACAACAAAAACATGCCCTATAGTGATAAATGTACAAAATACGATCATTAATTCATAAAATACTTAGGTAAATGTTATAAAGTTACATATTGAAATTACAAATATATATATATTACCAGGTTGTACTAGACTAGACAAGTGGTCAAAGTCAATAAATGAATCCATCTCTACCATTTCTAGTGCTTGTGTGGGATGATAGGTGTCAATTGGATCGAAAACCCATATATCCCATTTGTCCACCCATTTAGTCTACTGATAGTCATCCCAATTTTACACTTTTTACATTATGGACAATAGCATGCCATTTTTCATGTGGGGATACTCCATGAACTTGCATTAGAGCTTCTAAAAGAGTATAACTCACTTGATCCTATTAGTGTGCAACAATCCTCATATGGTGCAATGTTAGTATTATCTATCAACCAAAAAATCTATGAATTGTAGACTCACCTTCCTTACCTAGACCCATTGTAGTGTTACACCACTAGACAATGGATTTTGCATCTAAAAATATTGCTCCATCATTGTACTTTAGTTCTTAATGAGCTAAGGCTCTTTTGATGCATGTGCCTGCACCATCATGCCCTCCCTTTCCATGACTAGTCTCTATGAAATTTCACATATATTGATTTCTAGATAACCTGTGCATCCTTCTCAACCAATAGAACATTCATGCATTCATGAATTGAGATGCACATATATCTAACCAAATAATTTGTTGATGATAAGGTATGCCCCTATTAGCCAAATCTCCATAAAATAGTTGAAAACAACCATGTACAAACTCTATAGAATGTGACTGATCATCGCTAATGTATAAATGGTACTTTCTCAAAATCTTCCTATCATCCTCTATACTTCTAGGTGAATGCATAAATGCTATGTGAATAAATATGGAAACCTATTGAGAAGTATAATAATTTTTTTGCACCTCATTTTGTGGTTGTAGTGTGTAGTTTTTTGTAAAGTCTACAACTAAAATAATGGTATCTAGTGGAAACATATCCTTGCATACCTTGAATTGAAAATCCAACCATCGGGCTCTATGTGTATGCCTTGTATACTCATAAATAATCTTTTCACAAGAAATCTTCATCAAATCATACATTGGAATCTTTTCAATGACTATATCACATCTTTTACCCTATTTCTCATCTTTTAGAGCATCTGTCATTGTCTTAAATTTTTTGTAATTTACTATTCCATTTCCAATTGCATGTGTACTATCCATATGTTCACAAGTTGATAAAAGTTTCAAAGAACCATAGGATAAGCATGTACCATCCAAGCACGATGCCTTGTAAAAATTTTGACCATCTGCTATTTCACATAAAATGTTGGATATGAATTCCCTTGAATATATTGGTGGCTCATTCATGTCACAATAGAATGTAAAAACACATATATATGCCTAAAAACATAAAAATGGTTAGAAAATTCAAAATGTATACTACAATAACAAATTGTGCATGTGTGATTTATCTTCACATAAAAAGGTTTACCCATCTCAAAAAATCTTTGACTTATTCAAATTTGAGGATACATACAAATAAATTTTGCAAAAAATTGTGTCTAAGTTGAGTCCAAAAAATATTTCACATGTGGGTCTCAATTTTGGCTACCAATCCTCCTTAAAACATCTCTTTGATTAGGGGAAACATGTGTGTTATTTTTCCAAAAATCTTCGATCAATATTTTCAAAGCTTTACTAATTTCTTTATCCTTTCATGGTAGTCTACTACTAAATGTCCATAACTCATATTTTGTTACATCTTCCAATCTCTCACACCTCAACATGGCTCTCCTTAGAGTACCTCTACCAATTTTTAATGTTTTACTTGTCTTTCTCACAACTCAAGTTTTCTTCATTTGGGTACTTAGTATTGTCTATGTAAGTACTCATCTTGTGATATCATTATCTTTGGTGTGTGATTTAGAACCCTTTTTGTCACAAGAACTCATTAGATTCTTTACAATGCTTTTTTCATTTGTATCATCCATCATTCTTGGCCCAAGCATCTTCATGATAGGCCTAAATTTTAAATTCCTCATCATTTCAACAAATAATTGGCATTGGCTTGTAATATTTAATTCTTCAAAGAATAATCTCCACATATGATTAACTTTTCTTTGAAAAATACACTTGCTAATCTTGTCAGGCATTGATTTCAAAATGTTAGTATCAATATCAATCAAATATTTTGGTCTTCTAAAATGAAGTCTAGAAAGTATTCAAATCTCTTCCATTCCCTCAACATTTTTAACATCAACATAAGATTGAGTGTTTTGCCTACTTTGAATCGAAGATGATCTACCTTGGAAATAAGATGCAAAAGATGGAATATCACCTACTTGATATGTTGATGTTGTGCCTTCAACATGACATGATGGAGTGTGTACATTTTCAAATCTACAAATTAGCATCTCTTCAACATGAGAGGATGATATGACTCTAACATTCCTAGATGGTGTAGCTTCACAATTCAATTGTCTTTTTGAGTGTAATAGTCTCATTCATTCTCTTTGTCTTTCCAGTTCTTCCTCTTTGTTTTTTTGTATCCGTGGTTCTTGTTCCTCTTCGAAAGTCCATTTTTCATTATTTCTTTGCAAGTTTCTTTGTTCACATAGTAGTTTCATTTTAGCTCTTTTAATTGCCAAATATAACTCCCTCTTTTTCTTTGTTTGAGTTTTTGGTTTCTTCCTTGGCATGATGATGATTTCTTTATGTTAAATTATTCAAACATCAGAATTAATTACAATTTGTAAATTACAAATCATTCAAATACATATAAAAATTACAATTATTTCAATGAATACATAATATATATCAAATAACTTGCCAAATTTCTAACCATTTCCAAATAACAATTCATTCAAACATACGAATTTAAATGAATTCACTAAATATTAAACAACATGTCAAATTATAATCAAATATGTCTCTATATATCAACAAAAAATATTTAAAAAAATGGAATTAACTTTCTCTTGTGAAAAAATTATGCCTCATGATAAGAAGTTACCCTCTCCCATTACCCCTAGTAGAAAAAGCCCTAGGGGTCATGGTTAGAAGATGCTTGGGAATGAGGAGAAGGACTACAGTGATGAAGAAGAGGACATGGAGACTGAAGATGAGGATAAGGAGAACCATGAGGAAAAAAAGGTAGACTAGGTTGGGAAGAAATGCAAGCGAGTGGGAATGGAGGATGAGAGGTCGCAGCAGGAATCGAATATATCTTCGCTACCTCTCTCCCCTATCCATCCTCAAGCCCATCCCAATGAGTAGATAAAGGATAGTATTAGAGATTGGGGAGGGGGGGGTAAGTGCTGGTCAAAGATAGGGGGAAAGCTTGGAGGAATTTTAACGTGAGGACAAAAAAGATGGGTATTTTTAGAGAAGTGATGAATTCCCAGATTCTGGTGGACAACTAGGAGGAGCCATACCTTGAAGAGCTAATTAACCTTGCAATTGTGGCAATCTTTGATAATGCCAAGGAAATTGGGATGAACCTTTTGAACAACACTAAGAATAGCATAATTGACAATTTAGGTCAATCAAGTCACTTTTTCATGAGTTGGAGGAGGTCAAGGAGAAGGTGGGTCAAATGGAAGGAGCCATGAATCTAATGGGTCTTGAGAAAGGGATAGAATAGGATGATAGGATTAGCTTGGTGGAAAGGAGGATCCAAAATGTGGAAAATTACAATCACAATCTATCGAGCTAGATGATCTCACTGCTCAACTCGATTAATGACAACATTCTATCATTAACTAATTGACTTAAAAGTAGAGGTATGCAAGGGGATAAGGAAGGAAAGAAAAAGGGAAAAGCTAGGTCTAATGATGAAACTACCATGGGTATCACTTACACTATTCTGGACAAGGATGTAAAAAAGACTCATTAATAGGAGGCTAAGGAGAACCAGATGGCCTATGAGGCTACCCAGGTCATGCAAGAGCTAGAAAGAAAGAAAAAGGATTAGCTCTCTTTGGTTCTAGCTATTCATTTTTGTTTGGTATTTTGTCTT